>LPNX010503708.1:137522-190584 GCA_001517045.1 Pseudotsuga menziesii | reverse complement strand
ATTTATTATTTGTTTATTATATTATAAATTTAGTCAAATTTAATTATATTAAAAAACTTTAAGCATTTTTCATCTCTTACTCTTACTATATCTCAATCAATTAAGCATGGTATAATGAAGGCCCTTGAGAGTTTAAGTCCTTTATGCTCCACTAGATTTACATTTTTTGAGAAGATTTGACTTTTTGGAGTTATACATTTGGATCAATTAACATGCTTGCTTGTTTCCTACATAGAACATTTCAATATTGGTGCTCTTCATCATCTTAACATCACATTCACTTGTCGATAATTCCATGACCCGTTCTGCTAAATCCTTCATGATTGTGGCATCCAAAATAATTCCTTTTATTGCTAAGAAGCATGTTCTTTATGACCTCCTATGGCTACTATGGGGTCAAAAGGATGAAAAACCCCTTTTGTGTCCAACCCGAAGGATTTTATATTGTGGTTTTATTATATTATTATTTCATCCGCATATCCTTTTCATCATTCTTATTATTTCATTTTTCATGTTATTTCTTTAGTGACAATAATAGTGGTTGTTGTTATTAAAATTTGTAGAGGCATGTGATGGAGGCATGTAGAATTACTTTGTTCTTAGGGTTAAAATAGGTGATTTGAAAGAACTCAAGGGCCATTCTTATTTTAATCAATTCTCTTATAGAAACCCTAAATGGAAGGGTATGCCAAAAGGTACCTTTCTGATTCTATTATGGAAATTCCTACCTTTATCCTTCCCTCTTTCTATTCAAATGGGAAATACAAAAGCAAAATTTCTTTTACATGACCACCACTACCTTTTTTTGCTGAGATTTTAAGATACGAGATTGAAATTCGCCACGACTCATCACCATTTATATTTAATGTGTATAGGATCAATACCAAGGAGAATACAATGATAAAAAATATCTGAGTGTTACAATACTTTTCCATGGCTCTAAATACTTTTGTTCTACCAAAAAATCAACCATCTTTACTCATAATACTCCAATAGATTTCGATTTGGATTTTGTAACATGAGCATAAATTGTGAGGGTGAGTCCCACAATTCCAACTATAACTAAAGCTGCATATTTATATTGAGGCATGAAATGTAGTCCAAGTTCAATTGGTAGCTTGTTATGAAGGTGGACAACAAATATGGGAAATCACAATTATTCTAATCCATTCAAGCAAGTGATTCTCTTCTATGTTAGAAATGCTTCCATGAGATACATTGTTGCAATAATCGATGAATAAGAAAACCATTTGATTTACTCTTATTAAAATGTCTAGGGACCGCAAAGTTTGCATTCTATAATCATAAGGCACCAAATATTGTACAATGAAAAGTGTAATTATAATCAACATTATAGAAAGCAGACCCTTCTTGTAATAAAAGAAAACACTAAATTTGAGTGTTGGTGACTATTTTGATTAAAATGAGAAATATATATATTTATTTCCAAATATCTTCCAAATTTGTGCATGAGGTTAACTCCTTTAGAATATGTATATTACCGATACTTTAACCATTCTTATGAATGGATAGGCTCTGCACCCATTGGTTCATCCTTTATCACTCCTATTGTTGGTTCTACTTTGTCAATATTGTGCAGTGTAGTTGATAAATATTGATATAATCATGTCCACTAGAATATTGGCCACCCTAGGTCTATGTGCAACTTTACATACTCATGGATCAAATGAATGTATTCATCACTAATATGCATACCAAATCTTAGGATTTGACCATTTCCATAATATGTTATTTTGAATTTATTTTCTTTTGCCACACACCATTTTGTATAGGTTTCTTGTTGTCAAAGTTGCATGTGACATATAGTCACTGCCTTTGTTGCCTTCAAAAGTTGTTGAAGCATACATATTGGTTTCTAACATTCAAAAATAGTATTTCAAGTAGGACCTTTCAAATATGAGGGTGGCTATGTAGGTTGAACTCTACATAGCAACTAGAGACCAACTCAAAATTGTTTCAATGGTACCACCTTTGAGTTTGATGGTGCAAACTTCAATACCATAACCATGGTTTCCACTTTACCACTCCTTGGCTAGTCTAATTGAATAGTGCGATAGTACACTATGCCATTCACACAATGAACATGAGGTTGATAACATAATTATTTTAACCACACATTGTGTGCATGCCATGCACTCCCAAAATTTCATGAGACCATTATGATTTTGTACCCTTCTTTTTACACCCAATTGATGTGGAATCTTCCAAATTAAGTAAGGTTCACAAATTTTGGTTAAATCTCTATTTGAAATTTATAGGGAAAAAATAGTAATAATATGGGGAATGGTGGGAAACTACATTGAAATTGAGGCTCAGAGCTTTTGAACTTAAGAGATCTTGTTAGGTAACAATTTTTTGAGGTGATTTGTAGAGGTAGCAATAGGGTGATCAATTTCAAGTGAGTAAAGTGTATTGTTGAAATCTTAGTGAGAAATTTTCATTTCTTTTTTGAAATCTTAGTGGGAATTATTTTTATCCCTTTGTAAATTCCTTTACTAATAAATATATTATCTTCTATATGGGAGATTTAACTTATTTAAAAAAGTGAAGGATGTGATCCAAGACAAGGTGGAGGTTTTCCATGATTAATAGATATTGATCTTTGTCTGTAAGGAACACATAAGTAGTTGGAAGATGATTGTACTCTATCTAATTATAAATTTCACAAGGATTTGACCTTGAACTTGGTACATTGTGTCCATGGAAGTGCTTGGAGAAGAATAAATACCCACTCTCTAAATATATACAGTTTCTCCTCCTATAGGAATTGTAAAAGGAAACAAAAATTGTATCCTCACTCTTTCAAATATGTCGACCAAAACATATTATAATTTTTTCCCTCTAAGAATGAAAATTCCACAATTAGGGGCTTCATTATGAACAAAGAGGAATGTGCCCTTATATAATAGATTAAACTAAAGGGAATCAATAAGTTCATCAATCAGTACAAGAAAAGTTCTATGAAATGTAGATTCAATGGGGCTTACTCATCATTTGAAATGCTCATTAAATGGATGGACCCCAACTAGAATTAAACATGCATGGTAAATATTTAATCTAGTGACTTCTAATCTAGGTGGATATTGAGGGCCACCCACTTATTCGATGTATTTTAATGGTTCCACATTTTGGCAATTTTACTTTAGTTTTTTAGGTCCCAAAGTTTGAATGCATTCTTTTAGGTATTTTCCTTGTGTTTTTGGTAGTGAATGCAAAAAAAAAAAATCTTTGATTGCATTGCCTGCCAAACTCATTGATCATGAGTTAAGATTTGTAACAGTCCAAGAAACACCTTAAATATAGTTTTTTTATTCAAAAGTTGCTTCCTCGAGAAGTTGACCTATCATCTAGCCTCCTCGGGGTCCCAAAGTACCTTTCTCATGTCATTTCCTAGGGTTAGGGTTTTCGATATTTAGTGTTTTTTCATCCTAGGGAATCAAACTTTATGTTAAAAAGGAACATTTGGCCTCTTGCAATGTCTTCTTTTGAATGAGTGTATATGACACATATTTTTTCAAATATAAGCTACCACCATTCTAACGAGTTTGTATTGATTTGCATCTTACAATCATCTTCCATTTAATTCATTAATAGAATTTGAGTTTTACTGTACTATTGTGCTCCTTGCAATATCTCTTTGCGTGTTTCCATTTATATTCATGCATATATTTTATTCTCGAAATAATATATTTCAACTAATTTATCATATATTTTAACAAGCCATTATATTGTAGAAAGGTCATGGAGGATGGATCATGGTTTTGGCACAAAAATGGCATCTTCATTGAGAAATGGTTTTTGGACTTCAACCCAACTTCACTGTCCATCTCCCCAACCTTATCTTGAGTTAAATTTATGAAGAAAATAAAAAATTATAAAGGAACATCCATGTGAAATATGTGTATAAGAGGAAACAATAGACCAAGGTCAGTTGCACGAGTGGAATCCATGTAAGAAAAGGTGAAAATTTGGTGAAGATTTCTTTTCTATTATGACAAATCATTTAATTAAAAAATTTGTATTATTTGAAATGGATTTTTTTTTGAAAGATATATATATATATAATGTTTAATTTATCATTAAAAAAATGTTGTAATAAAAAATTATAGGGTTTCCCATGACCCAAAATATCCGAAGAAATGTCCAAAACTACAAAAAAGATACAACAAAGAATATTGTCTATATATCTCATAAGGGATAACATTGAAAATTATTGGTATATGCCTTATTATAATAGCCTAAAATTATATTTGTTTTAGAAAACATAAGAGAAATTGGATTTAATTAAAAGCATGTCCATTGTGAGCTTCATTATGTCTTCATGGAGGAAGATTGATCTTCTAGTTTAGGTTCTCCATCTCCACTTCCTCTAGTGCTTGTTGTACTTAATATTCCTCATTTTCTCCTTCAAGTACTGAAGTAATTAAAATTCTTAATTGAGACAACACTTCCTATCGGAGATTGTTACAATTTGATGGAGCACATTGCACATTTCTTCCAATTTTTCAAATGTTTTTTTTAAACCAATATTCTAGGATTTTTGCATGGCCAAGATTTTGATCTTTCTTTTGAGAATATAACCTATAATTTTTCTATTTTTGGAATTTTTGAATGATTATATGCTTAATAAATCACATTCCTTCTCAACACACATTGAAATTTCAACACCTCACATAAAGCACATCGAGATTGATGTTTGTGCTTTGTCATCGACATAAAATCGAGACTCATGGGAATAAGATAGACATACCATCTCATAGCTTCATGTCAAATTCCAACTAGAGAAAAAACTTGAACCCCATCCACAAATATCCCACCATTACAAGATTCCAATTGATGATACCAATTTTTTCTCACACATCTCGACAACTAGATCACGCACAAAGGATTCCAAGGTTGCTTTCCAATATTAACGACCAATGTAATAAAATTTTGTGTTGCCATTATGTGAGAGGAGTGGGAGTGTACCAAAAATTCCATGGGATTTAAGTAACATATTTCAATTAAATTTGATCCACCACTTGGCATTGTTTTGGGATTAATGATGTCATTTCTCCACTTGGTACTTCAAATTAATTTTAGTCACGTGTTAAAATACTAGGGAGTTAAATTATCCAATGTCCCATCTTTTATTCTAATTTTCCTTTGTTCAAGCATGGGGCTTTAGTGGATAATTGGTCCATTTATTGAATTTGATTCCTCAAAACTTTTTATTACCCAATTGATGTAGATCATTTTTCTTGTAATGTGTGCCCTTGATATGGTCGTTTTAAATTTACTATCCATGAAGTAAATGTGGTTTGCATGTCTTATGAGCATGGATTAGTTTCCTATGACTATCGAGCCTCTAATTAACCTTGAGTTGAGGATTTTGAATCTTGATAGAGGGACAAATTCCTAGCCTAATTATATTTTTCTTCCCAATACCCATCAATAACTTATTTTTTCGTAACAGATTTAACACATTTTAAATATTAACACTAAATTCGAAAAAAATCAAACCAATGATTAAATCCCAAACACACAAAATCTGTATCAATACTTACAAAAATTCAAAATAAATTTCCAAATATTATTTTGAAATATACATAAGTCAAAGGTCACAAAAAATATATTAGAATAAAAATGACACACATATTATAAATGTGATTTTTTTCCCACAAAAAAAGATCGCATTATAATAATAAAAATAAACTTACATTACTCATTAGACCTATCAGTCATACAAGTGCGAAAGCAAAAAAAAGAACAACTTGAAAAGGTAAAATAAGCGTCAATACTCTTTTATCTCCCTTTTACAATACATCAATAGATATAAAATATGCTTAAGTAAAAAAAAAACATGGTCAAGAAGAGTAGAAAAGCATGAAAGTTGCCAAGATAATTTTCCATCTGAAAAAAATATATAATATATCCCTTCATGAACTAAAGTTCCGAATACCTTTCATTAGAGCCATCGATTGAAAATCAACATGGATAGGGCCACCAACATGCTACTAGATGGATATGTTGTTGCCATCTTCATAATGGGATCCTCCTCTTTCCAATAAAAAACAGTTATATAACTCCTGAGGGGGCCACCGACTATACGGGTAGGAAAATTCAATACCACCATGCCACTCGTCACCACCTCCATAGAGAAGGGCCACCACCCACCATATAAAGATCCACTTATTCCATAGGAGCCTCACGAATGTAATGTCCCCATTTTAAATAATTGCATAGCAGGACAATTCCATCAATCCTACTAGTTTCCTAGGTTGGATGGATACATTTGGAATTTTAATAAGGGAGCTAGTAAATGATGTTTAGACATTAGAATGGAATAAATATTTAATAATGGAGCTAATTAAATACATACAAGAGAAAATTGAAGCGGCAATGGAGCATGGAGACACATGGAGAATCATAGAGTATTTTTTAAGGATTCTAATATTATACTTAAGCATAGTATTCTAGGCAAATGTTTTTTATTTAAAAAAACATTTTTATAGATAGGTAGGCGAATATTAAATATGAAACATAAAATTAACACTAAAATGTGTAAATTTTGGTGAATATTATGATAAAAAAACACATTTTATGTAAATATATGCAATATTAGACACTAAATATGGCCAAATAGAGAATTTATTTTTTGAAAAAAAAAACAAAATGGCCAATTGGTGAAATTCGCCCCTAAAAATTACCCTGATGGAGATTATGGGGCCCACACAAGCTAAAATGTTTGTGCCACATGGCATCCTCCTCTTTCACTTTCGAGTCCATGGGAAGCCTAATGTTATTGGATCAGTTAGAAGGATAATACACTTGGCCATATGCATTATAGGTCTAATTGGGAAGGAAATGTAACTTACATGGAAGAGTAAGAGTCAAAAGGGAGCTTCTTGGACACTTGGGCTAGGTTCCCTAACATGTATGACATCTATGACACCAATGATGAAGATGCTATAACATTTATGACATATTGCATATCTGAAGGCTGGCATCTGACCATTCTGACATGTCAGGTTGAAATATGGAATCCAAGAGGGCGATCATGTTAGTTGGGGAAGCTCAATGGTTTCCCACTCAAATTGGGGGAAGATGGAAGGCTAGGAAAGGGAGGACACATGGAAAATATTGAGCACACACCCTAATTTGAATTGGATTGGTAACCTTACAAGGATAATTATTTTTATAAAATAAAAGGATCAATCAAGAGAAGATCTTTTGATCATTTGAGAAATTTGCATTTGTGAATTGAGAGAGCTAGTGGAGGACTAGTTTCTTTCCTTAGCCAATTTCGAGGTTGAAATATTCCCATACAAGTTGGTGTTTGGAGAGGCCACTCAGGTATTTCATGGATATTTAATGTATTTTGTATTTGTAGGTGTAATTTACATGGAAGCTCGGGTTTCCTTCTAGTGCAACACTTTCTCTCAACCATTTCTAGTTTTTATTGCATATTCTTGCTCATGGAGGGATTGCGCTTTGGATGAGCTATTGTACTCTTTGGAAGAGATTATCCTGATACATTTATGATTGTAATAAGTTTAATATTATTTTTTATTCATTCTAAAAAAATCTCAGGTCGAAATATCAAATGGTTGAATGTAAAAGTGATTGTTAATGAGAAATTGAATGACCATTTCCCCACTAGATTGATGTATGTCATTGAATGCTGATGCTTTCAAACTTATCATGGTAAATTTATGATTTTAATAAGTTTAATATGCTCTGTTCTTAATTCTCAAAAGTTCATAGGTCAAAATACGAAAGGATTGTATGTAAAAGTGAATATTAATGAGTAAACAATGACAATTTCCCCACTATATTGATGTATTCCATGGCAATGTGATTATTTCGAATGGAAGAATGTATCTCTGATATATTTATGATGAATGGAATTTAATTTATGAGTATCACAAGTTTCATGTTCATCACTTCAGCATTTGAAGTCATTCTACTAATCAGTTTAATTGCATTTGGAGAAGATTTGGTGCCATTTCCCCAAGGGTTGAACTAGTGATTTTGTATCTTTTCAAGAGAGGGTCATAAAAGCCTGTATAAACTGAATAATGATGCATATGATACCTTAACAAATTACCTTAAACATTCTCTTCCTATTTTCATAAATTTGAGTGGGTTTTGGAGCATTCTAGAATCCATTTAGCATTTACCAAGGGGGAATTGGAACCCCAATTGGCTAGTAAAGACTCCTACTTTGACCAGAGTATTAAACAAGTTTGAATAAGTAATTGGAGGGTCATAAATCATCCCTAAAAATAATATTAAATTATTAATATCATTCATATACCTTCTCATAATATTTGGGAGCATCTGGGTCAATTTGCAGACCTAGACATCAAAACTAGTCAAAGGTTGAAATAGGGAAAAAAGTGGAAAATTGATCATTTAAAAAAATTCCTTAAAAATGGAAATTACAAAGAAACACCACCTAAAAATGGCTATTTTAGTTATCATTCTTGAATTTTTAAAAACTATGGTTGGAGATTTAGTACAAATGGTCATAAAACATCTTCAAGGAAACGAACCTTTTTCCATATATTTTATGTATAATTTTCTCTTAATCATTATTATAACTTATGGTTAATCTCCATTGTGACACTTTAATGAATTTATAAACAAAATTTTCTTTTATGTAATTTTGTGGTGTCGAGTTGGTGAAAATTTTGTTTTTTTAACCTATGCGAAGGTGTAAATTTGAAGGTAATATAATTTTTCTCAAGATGAGTAGAAAGTGTTGATATTTAATTTTTTTTTTTATGATCATGAATTATTGTGTTTTAGTCTACATTTTTTAATTTTGTATTTATTTCTATGTACTTATTGGTCCCTTCATGCAATGGGGGCTATTGAAATCTATTTTTACCTAATGTATTAGTTACACACTCTTTTAAAAACAATATAACCCAAGTTTCTAGTCCTACCTAACATTCTATCCAATCACACGATTAGAGGACTTATTTTTCCCCATACCAAGGAGGAAATTCACCGATTTTGTTCTATTTCATATCAAGTATGGTTATATTAAGTTCCTTTCATGCTCTCCTTATAAAATATTCAAATTGACATGATTTCCATTTGGAAGGGAATTGGTCGGAACCTGCATCACGTTGTCATAGGAGGAAAGACTAATACTGGGCTGGGATAGTAGTCTAGGTACACAACAACTAGTCAAGTTATTGCTAGTAGGTGGAGGTGTCGGTGTCCCACTATTATCCTATCATCTCCATTTCCCACTGGTGCGCACACGCTGGTTCCTTATATGCTAACAACCTTAAGTTATTCCTACAGGCTCAGTGACCCGAACATACTCGAGGAACTGGTTAGGAGCTGCACTAGGTATTCCTTATCCACTATGAATAAATATTTTTAGACAAACTTTTCTTATAACCATAAATATAAGAAGCATGCCTTCACATATCAGTTGGAATGGAGGATACAAAATCACAATGAAGGCCACAATTGAGAATTTTTGTAATGAAGTTGGCATCGAGAACTAAGCACAACAACAAGAAAACTCTAGGCCAAAAATCATAGTAAATTCAACTTAAACAATTTTTTTTAATTTTAAATTAATTGATTTCTTCCTAGGTTGTTTCCATTTGAGATCTCTGAAACCTAGGTTTTTTTGTTAATCATCAACTGGTGCACAACGAACCTTAATTTATTATTTCTCACCCAAGGGTTGTTTGATAAACTAACACACATGAATTAAACTGAGCTTAATATGAGTTCTATTTTGTTTTTCTTGTTTGTCATGCTAGTGATATGAGGTATGTTTGTTATTTTTGTATGTTTTTTTTGTTTTACTTGTCTGTGATGTATGGGAGTATGTCATTTATCCAAGTTGATGGATGACATTATAACCTTACCTTCATAGTGGATTCTATGTCAAGCTTATGTTATGTATGCGCAAAACCAATATTTATCCAATAGTTTCCATCTCCAATTATACGCTCTTGTTTTTCTTTTGAAGTATGAAAATTCTGTCACTCGGTTGTACCATCAGTCTCTCAAATTTTTGGGACATTAGTTCTTTTTTGGTTAAACAAATTATGGAATCAATAATTCTTTTTTCATTTCCATTTTGGAAAGAAAAAAACTCAATATGGATATTCTTGGAAATTTTCATGTTGTCTGTTTGTTTGTATACAATCCCGAAAATGCAGGGACACAAATTTCCAAGTGAATTGTTGTAGTTGTCAAAGTTGGTTTTCATACAGCTATAATTACCTATTATTCAAATAATTATTTGAATACAAGAAAGGTTCCTTGTATAGAATAAAGTATGGACTTACATGTCAACATGAATATAAATTATTGCTAATGTATTGTGTTCGAAAGTCATATTGTCATCGACAATTGGGAACATCACCGTTGTATAAATGTTCAACTAGAAATTGTTAGAACAGCCTTTCAATGACATTTGATATGTCAAGAAGACCCGTTCACAACCAATTTGTGTAGAGCTTGATGTCGGCCTCTGAAAAAATAGAGCTTGTGGAACCTAGAAATCAAATTTTGGTAAATTTTCACAAATGTTTGTATAGGTGAGATGACTCTACAAATTTGGGGGAAATATTTGAGTCAATGGTGATAAAACAAGTAATTGTTTCCTTAAAAAAACATTCAAACATGATGGAAACAATCACAAGTTTGTAAATTCGCATGGTGATAGAACACGGAGGATAGACTCGGAGTAAATATGAGGTGATGTTAATGTTTCCACCTAGAAGGATATACTTGGAGTAAATATGAGGTGATGTTAATTTGTCCACTCAAAAGATACCTACAATTATCGATTATCAGGCACTACTAGTTATTGTAATCTATCTTGTATGGTGTGCTCGGAATATCACCATTTTTTGGACTCATATGTACCACCAGAAGTCTTTGGTATCAAAGCATTGGGTACACACAATCTATTTCCACATGTTATTGATATAAGAAAGTAGTGGTTAATTAGAGATATTTTTATTGAGAAGGAGAAACTCTAGGCCTTTTTCGATGGTGCTTCTCAGGAGAACCCTTCCAAATTAGGGGTTAGAGATATCATTAATATCAATGACTCTAATTTTACAAATTTGTTATAGGCATTGGATGTGTGTTAGCTGGAATATTTCACCTCCTACATATAGCTAGGTGTTCCACTGGTCTGGATGGTTCAGATCCATAACAAATATAGGATAGAGGTTGAATACTCTCCCTAGACACTGTAGATATCCGGAATACAAGGCTTTGATAGTCCACCTATGTACATGCAATCAAGCTCAACATGAAACAGAGCAAAGCAACCAGAATATGATCTACTAGTCTCTGCTAGTGACTAAGGAATCTAGCAACATATATGTGAAATCACAACAACAACAACATATGTGGGACAGAAATCAACTTGCATTAAAGAATATGAACAAGTTTACAACCAATCCTTAGTGTTGACATGCATCTCCATGAAACTAGACATTCTCATCCCCAAAAGATTCGACTGTAGCTCTCTATGATCTCTCCAAATGATCTTGGTCCAATGATCAATCTAACAGCATAACAATACCTCAAGTGTTCTCTTCTCAACCATGGCTATGAGCTCTTATTTATAAGGCTTTAATGGTTAGAGTAGGTTGAGAAATTAGTGGGTGAGGTGGCTTCTAAGATCCTAGGATGAGGGATCTCGAGCTCAACCAACCCATAATAGTAGGGATGAGGTAGGACACGAGGCTTATCATCTAGAAGCCTCGAGAAACTTCTCTTCTTCCATTTTTACCCATGGTACCGCGTTTCTCCTTCTATGATAGAGCGGTTCTAGTAATAACTGCTTATGGACCGAGGACAATAAGCGGTGGCACCACTTATGGGAAATAGATGATGGGCGGTTTGAACATGGGTACCGCTCTTGGATAAAGGGGCATGCGCGGTGCTGGGAATTTGTATGAAAGATTGATGAAAAACCATTTAGTTTCCACTCCAGTAGCTAGGATTCAGGGCAAGTAGGTATGTCAAATGTCTTATCACATGATGGTGATATTATTTTGGTATAACAGGATGCCCCCAAAAGCATGAGTCTTAGAGGGATACTATAAATGATGGCTTTGAGAACAAGTCATCACCACAAGATGGAAATGCCGGCTCAAATAAAACATGGTACATTGTAAATAAACATTTAAAGACACATAGAACTCATATAAAATGCAGTTGTCCATTTGAAACGTATAAACACCATGTAAAAGTCTATATGTATATATATACAAAAAAAATTTACAAAAAATAGGTCTCGAGACCTCATCTGAAGCACGTAGGATTTTAGGCAAAATCATCATACAAAATCCTAAAGCTATTAGCTTTCAGTATATATGTCTCATACACTAATTGTGCTTGTGATAGCACATCACTGCTTGAGCCACCCTACGTAGCAGCCTGCTAAATCTGCCTAGTACTCTTGCTGTAGATATTTGATATCTAGTCGGGAGGTCATCTATGTCAGCATCTGGGATTTCTAGAGTCAACCTCTCCAGGTTCTCCTCCAGCTCCCCAGTGATATCATCACCCTATGGTACAAAGCGAGCTCTAGCTCGCCTATCCAATGGAGATTCTCCTCCAAGCCTCGCTACTCCAACATCTGCATGATAACAAACAGGTCTCGTCACTTATCATAAAAAATATAAAACTTTAAAAACATAAAAACATTGTCCATGTTAGGGTTTCTTTCTTCTTATTGATGTCATCCCACTACCCTCCAAGTGGGAGTGGTAGGTCGGAATCTCCTGTAAATTCTGTGCCTGCATAGGCATAGTCCTCAACCATGAGCATCTGATCCCATAACCATATGAAGAATGGATCACCGAACTTCACTCTACCCCTACCCACTCCTGTGCGAGCCATGACCTGGACCCACCTTAGCATACAGGGGTCCTGTGCTCTTAGACTCTGGAAAGTCACCTGGGGCCTAATCTATGGGACCTTCTTGAAGAAGAAGCAGGATAAGATGCAACCAAAGTTGAACTACTTCAACTCTCCCTGTTGACATTTAGTCGGCTGATCCTTGAAGATTGGAAGCATTACTTATGTCCAGTTGAACACCGTAGGTGCCATGTCCTCTATGGCGTACAGCATGTGTGCCCTGGAAGCCTAGTGCACACCCTGGCTCTTGGCCACCCTCTGCATGGTAAACAAAACAATCTGTAGAGCCCTATCTGCCACTGCCCTGATGGGGATTTTATTCCCCAATGTACCTGTACCTGGTGCACAGTGCCAATCTATAAGCTCTTTGGTGGTAATGTCCCTACCACGAAAACCGGTCAATGAGATGGGGGCACCTCATCTCGATAGACTAGTTAGGAAGTAGATATCCTCTACCTCCATTGTAAGTATATCTGCCCCCACCTCGAAATAATGCTATTCTGGATTCCACATCTGTAGTATGTGTTCTAGTAATCTCTCATGGGACACCATTCTTGGGGTCCGAAATCAATTTAAGATTCCATATTCCCATAGTGTGGCAATGCAACCCGCATTTCTTTTGGAAGCAACATTCTCGTCATCATGTGTTCTTTCTTTCCATATCACCATGTTTTGAGTCACCTCGACCTGCCAAAAACAATAATGGCATGCATTAGAATTATCCTTGAATCATTGCAAATCGAAATAATGAATATTTGTTGCCTGTATCATTTGTTTAAGTTCTCCATGGTTGGCACCGCCTGTGCCCCGTTGGAGACAAGCGGTGGCACCACTTGTTCATTGTGTTCTTGGCCCAGTTCTTGGGTGATACCGCGTATCCTGTAAGGGGTAGTCATGGTGCCCATAATTGAGTTTTAGGGATTTCTGGATAGACCCCAACCCCCCCCGAAATCTCAAAATAGAAGGTATGAAATGAAATATAAAAGTCTTAGATGTTACATGCAACTGACGATGCTAAAAAAGGACAATGGAAACTCTCGGTATCAGATGTGGAAGATCTAGCTAGAAAAATGCTCCAAGTGCTCTCTGCTAGAGGTAAATAGTGATATGTTTTGATTTTTTACTATTTACTTGACTTATATAGACATTTTTGGGTCCGACTTATTATAGTTTTTATATAAAATCATATTTTAGTCAAAATTCATTTGTCGTAATCCCTTAATGTTGGTTTTGAATGCATTTAACACTTGTTTCTGAGTCATTTGTAGGATAAGAGAACTTTCGTAAGAAGCTTTGGAAATTTTGTTTATGGATTTTTCGTACTTTCACAAAATGGAAAAGGTCATCGAGCATTTTTTACGACACCTTTTCATGCTCATTAAAATCTAGTATCAAAGTTTCGAGTCCATTTCAAGTTTCTTTCCAGGCTTGTAAAATACAACGCTGTGTAAAGAAGCATCATGGAGTCATCTTTTCACCTCTTTTTCAGGCTCCTTAAACATGAAAATGTCATCAAGTCATTTTTTTATTCTTTCCAGGCTCATAAAATATGACATTGTGTAAAGAAACCTCATGGAGTTCTCTTTAAACCCTTTTCAGACTCCCTAAATATGAAAAAGATCATTGAGCAATCTTGTCTTATCCACGCTCGTTAATGTATTTGAAGAGTCGTCCATCCAACGGTAGGTTATATATTTTTCAGTTCGGATCAGACTGTTTATGAAAAGGATCACTCTAACCAATCATGACTAGAAGAGTTCTCTAAGGTATGATTTTACACTTTTTCAGGCCTTAGAGACTAAATCATACAAGAAAAGGACCCCCTTGGAGTCTTCTTCCGTATTCATTCAGACTCTCTAAACATGAACTATACCAATTTTTCTTTCAGTGGATTCATTAAGTTAAACATTCAGAGACCCATTTTGGGAATGAACCCCTCCTCTCTTAGGTTTGTAAAACATATGAGTCTGGACTTGTCTTCTGACAAGCTATATCGAGTGTTTGTTACCCTTTTTGAACTCGTAAAACTGAAAAGAGGCACTCATCAATCATGATGGGGGAAATGGGAAGGGAATCATTTTTTTAATAATGGTAGTTGTTTGTTGTTACCTTTGAACATGGCACTTGTCTGCACAATCATGTCAGTCAATTGGGTATTCAACTGATCTCCGTGACGATCCACTTTCATGAGTCATGTCAATCCTTTGAGTCTTTCAAAAGAATGCATTGTCTACTATTGCATTTTGTATTTGTCCTATCTAGTCATGCTGCCAAGTCTTTTTGTCATGCTGCTTGATGTTCAAAGGATATTTGAAGAATTTTTACCTCTACAGTCTACACAGTCTTTGTGATAGTATCTTTGAGTTAGTCATATGGTTACTACATTCACATCATTCCAAAACTATGTTCCCATTTTTGTGTCGTCAATGTGGGACTCATCATGGCCCTCCTTCGATGAGACTTTTCCCATCGACATCATCTCATCATCCCCAGTGGAGTCACCAAATTTGTTAGATGGAATATTTCACCTCCTATGGATAGCAAGGTGTTCCGCTGGTCTAAATGGTTCATATCCATAACAAATAGAGGACAGAGGTTGAAGGCTCTCCCTAGACGCTGTAGATATTTAAAATACAAGGCTTTGATAGTCCACCTATGTACCTACAATCAAGCTTAACATGAAACAGATCAAAGCAACCAGAATATGATCTACTAATCTATGCTAGTGACTAAAGAATCTAGCAACATATATGTGAAATCACAACAACAACAACATATGTGGGACAAAATCAACTTGCATTAAATAATATGAAGAATTTTACAACCAAGCCTTAGTGTTGACATGGATCTCCATGAAACCAGACATTCTCATCCCCAAAATCTCCCGCTCTAGCTCTCTATGCTCTATCCAAATGATCTTGGTCCAATGATCAATCCAACAGCACAACAATACCTCAAGTGTTCTCTTCTCAACCATGGATATGAGCTCTTATTCATAAGGCTTTAATGGATAGAGAAGGTTGAGAAATTAGTGGGTGAGGTGGCTTCTAAGATCCTAGGATGAGGGATCTCAAGCTCAACGAACCCACAACAGTAGGGATAAGGTAAGACATGAGGCTTATCATCTAGAAGCCTCAATAAACTTCTCTTTTTCCCTTTTTACCCAGGGTGCTGCATTTCTCCTTCTATGACAGAGAGGTTCTGGTAATAACCGCTTATCGACCAATGATAATAAGCAATGGCACTACTTATGGGAAACAAATGATGGGCGATGCAAATAGGGGCACCACTACTGGATAAAGGGGCATGCATGGTGCTGGGAATTTGTATGAAAGATTGATGAAAAACCATTTAGTTTCCACTCCAGAAGCTGGGATTCAAGGCAACTAGGTATGTCAAATGTCTTATCACATGATGGTGACAGGATTTTGGTATAACAATGTGCTATAAAAAATAAGGCATAATTGATTGCTCTCAGGTATACCCTC
The DNA here is from genome assembly GCA_001517045.1 of Pseudotsuga menziesii. Classification (NCBI taxonomy): domain Eukaryota; kingdom Viridiplantae; phylum Streptophyta; class Pinopsida; order Pinales; family Pinaceae; genus Pseudotsuga; species Pseudotsuga menziesii. The sequence goes on along the minus strand of LPNX010503708.1, from coordinate 174,172 downwards.
ATCCTTACCCGCAACATTAGCACCCATGATATTTAGATAATTGGTGTTATTAGTTATCGACTGGATGAATAAGGTAAAGAAAAAATCAAATGTTTATCTGGATTCTATCATTTAGGACCTTTTCATAATATCTTCTCTCTTCAATTCCATTATATTCATCATATATACAGAGAGAAGAATATGAAAGTGGATCAACTGTCAAAAATTGATCTACAATAGATGGAAAATTGTTGGTTGCAATGGGATTCCAATGATAAAAATATAATTGAATTCAACCTTGGTTCCATCCGTTACCAAATATTTACAGGGGAGACATAGTTCTCCCAAGCATGAACAATCCTTATCAAAATATATGTCTTGCTACTTTTCATAGAACCATTTATTTTGGATATTTGATGAATTGTTTTGACCCAACTTGGTTGATTACAATGCCATATACTTAAGGAACTATCTTGGATCCTATAGATAAATCTGTTTTGCTTGAAAGAAAATGTCAATAGACATAGACTAGTTATGATTATCAACAACCTTTATGTAATTTATTTTGTTATAAGTATAATGAAAGGTGTTTTTTTTCCAAGGAAAAAAAAAACTACCATTATTGATGAAAGTTGAGCCATTCAAAAAATATTTATAAAAACAAATCTAAGTCCATTTTATTTCACGTAAAATTTTCAAAAATTGCAATACAACATGGATTGTGCCTATATAGTAAACCTAATTTAGTTCATTTCTCTCTACCTTAAGCTCACTTAATGCGAAATAAAAGCATTGGAAAACTAGCCTTGAAATGAGATTGACATACTATTTTTCTACCGTGGACATAAATTAAACCATTTGTAAACATAGATATAATTACAAGACTAACAAAACTTTGTTTATAGATGTGTGGGGTTTTTGTTTCATACAATATGTTTATGTAATTGTAACTTTGGAATGTATTCACTTGTATATGTTATGTATTGTACCCTAATATTTATTTTGGGAAGTATCTGTAATGTAATTGAGTCATGTCATACCCCGATGTTCCTATCGAGAGATTCAATAATGTAAGAAAGTCATGTAAAGTCATTGTGGGTAGCCCTCCTTACTGATCAAGGGTTAAAGTACCCAAAGTTGTGGGGCCCTAGGGTTATTAGACTCTCTTAGAGAAGTCGGCCCTAATGAGTTATTGTGAAGTCAGGAATTAGTAGAAATAGAGAGTGAGCCACTCTATTTATCACACATTCACACACACTCAATTCTAGCACATAACTGAGAGAGAAGAAGTTGTTGGGACAAGAGAGAGAGAGACTACTACTATCGGGATATCATCTTACTATTTTTGGGATTTACTTTTGGTGTTGATTCTATCTCTGAGAAATTTGTGGGGTTTTATCCTTTATGGTTTCCCCGAGGAAAATATTTGTGTCCATTGTCTCTTATGTTTGATTGTTTTCCTTGTTATTCTACCAGTTAGAGATAATAAGATAATGCTAGCTTGAATGATAAGAATCTAAAATTGTATCAGAGCTAACTTGAGAAGAAGACACTGTGCAGCTACGGAAACTAGGGATTCCTACTTTTTTGATCTCTCTCCACAGATTTTCAACAAAATAAGGTTGGGATAAGTCTCCTCTCTAGGGCGTATCTTTCTGTCGAAGCAGAATCTGATTCTAAGCTTTTTTAGTTTTTGACTCGGCACTATTGCCGAAAATATGGGATTTCCACAGAAGTGGAATTTTTGAGTGAGCCCAGGCCTGGATTGATCTCCTCCTGAAAATCAAAGTTTAGAGACAAGAATCAAGGTTTCTGGTTGGGTAGAACTCTAGGAAAGTCAAACCCTAATCTGCTCCTTAACCAGCACTGCAGAAAATCGGCTCCATATCCAGTTCTGACATCTTGACCTAGTAAGATCTAAATACTTTGTATTTCCATTTGAGGTTCTCTATTGAGATGTATCATCATACCAATCTTGATGAAAATCTTGAGGGAGCTGATAACTTCCAAGCCTTACACAAGAAGAAATTGGTCATGGCTAAGTGGATTATTGTTGATTCAATCAAGGATCACCTCATACCACAGGTGTCCTCCCTAAAGACACCTAAAGCTATGTTTGATTCCTTGACCAAACTGTTTGAAGGGAATAACATACACCAGAAGATGACTTTGAGGAACCAGTTGAAGAATGTAAAGATCCAGAATGAGGAAACCATACAGTCATGCTTTACAAGGGTCTCCCAGATCAAAGAACAACTTGAAGTAGTGGATGAATAAGTAGAGAATGCAGGGATTGTGATGACCACCTTGAATGGTCTCCCTAGGTCATGGGATTGTTTCATCCAAGGAATCTTTGCTAGAAAGAAGCTAATCAAGTTCAGTAGGCTATGAGAAGAATGCTCACAAGAAGAAGCTCGAATAGTAGCTCGAGAAGAAAATATGGGAAACGAATATCAAGCTCTCAAAGTACACTCCATGAAAAAAACAAGGGACAATCATCATCACTAAGGTAACCACTCTCACCAGAAAGATAATTCTGTAAAAACAAAAAAGGATCTATCCAAACTCAATTGCTATACATGTGATGAAAGACGACACTTTTCTAGAAATTGTCCCATGAATAAGAGTAGTTCTAAGAAGAAGAAGAAATCCAAAATAAGACATCATGCTCACACTGTCGAGGATGATGATCCTCCGAGAAAAAGAGCCAAACAAGAAAGTGAAGACTCTTCAAGTGATGAAGAATATGTTCTGATCTTTGCCCTCATGGGAACTGTCAAACATGGAAGCAAATATTGGCTTATTGACAGTGGGGCTTCCAAGCAGATGATAGGATTCAAGGAATATTTTGACAAACTATCCGAGCATAATTCACCCCATAAGGTGAAACTTGGGGATGACTACCAGTATCCAATAAAAGGTAGTGGTGAATCATCCTACAAGCTAGAATCTAGAAAGTCTATGAAAATGAATGATGTCTTGTTTGTACTAAGACTAAAGAAGAATATTCTTTCCATATCGGCATTGGATGCAAAAGGCATGAGTGTTCATTTGTAGATGGCCAAGTCCTCATGTGGCCAAAAGGAAAGACTATTGATGATTCAATAATAATTGGAGAGCAAGAGGGAGGATTATACAAATTGAAGGGACAACCAGAACAAGATTTGGTTCATGACTCAGTTGAGCCAAATGAACTTTGGCATAGAAGGCTTACACACATACACTACATGGCACTACCACTTGCAAGAAAAGTTGTTGAAGGAATTCTAGAAATGAAAACAAAACATGAAGGAGTTTGAAAAGGATGCGAGAAAGGAAAGAACACAAAGAAGACATTTCCAAGTACAGAAATCAAAGCAACAGGAATCTTGGAAATCATTCACTCCGATGTATGTGGTCTGATGTCATCCAGCTCATTAAGCGGGTATGTATACTGTGTTTCTTTCATTGATGATTTTTCTAGAAAGACATGGATATACTTCATGAAAAACAAGGATGAAGTATTCAGCAAGTTCAAAGAGTTCAAATCCTTGATCGAGAATCATACAGAAAAGAAAATCAAGACATTTCGATCAGACAATGGCGGAGAATTCACATCAAATGAATTATAAGAATTATGCAGATATTCATGGAGTAATAGGGAGTTAACCACTCCATATAATCCACAGTAGAATGGGGTTGCAGAAATAAAGAATAGAACAATTATGGAAATTGCAAGGGCAATGCTTCCTGATCAAGATCTTCCTATGCATATATGGGAAGAAGGTACTAGAATAGTTGTGTATGTACAGAACCATACTCCGCATAAAGTACTTGAGAACAAGATACCTGAATAAGTATTCTCCAGCAAGAAACCAGAATTCATCCATATTAGAATATTCGACTATCCAGTGTACATACACATTCTAAAAGAAAAGAGGACAAAGTTAGATCCTTCAAAAAAGAAGGGTATATTTGTGGGATACTCTGGAAGCTCAAAATCTTACAGAATATATTTCCCTGGGTTCAAGAAGATTGACATAAGTAGAGACGTAACATTCAAAAGATTAAGCTTACAACAAATCCAAAAAGAGACCAATTGAAGACTTTGAAGAAACAAAAGTACCCACACCTCAAGATACAACTATGAATGATCAAAATCAAGATGAAGATCGATAAATAGAAGAATCCCAGGAACTTGTAGATCCACAGCAAGAGAAGAATCCTCACAAGTGGAAATCTACATGGGTACGATAGGCTATCCAAGGTGTAGAAAGATACGGGGCTCTAAAAGAAGTGCACAAAGAGAGAAAAAGAACCAAGTCCTGCTCCGACTATGTAGCACTATTGTGTGACTTCATTGATAAAGAACATTCCAACTATGAAGAAGCAACAGAGAAGAAAGAATGGAAGGATGCGATGATCAAGGAGTACCAGTCGATCATGAAGAATGATGTCTGGGATGTTGTCCCAAGACTAGAGGGGAAGTCTATTGTGACTTCCAAATGGATATACAACATCAAGCATGCTACAGATGGTAGCATAGAGAAAAATAAGAAAATATCTGTGGCTCGTGGATTATCCCAGAAAGAGGGGATAGATTATGAAAAGACTTTTGCACCGGTAGCCAGATACACTTCCATCAGATCATTACTTACTCTGGCCGCAGTGATGAAATGGAGGATACACCAAATGGATGTCAAGACTACTTTCTTGAATGGTGTAGTAGAAAAGGAATTGTATGTGGATAAGCCACTTGGTTTTGAAACACATGAGAGAGAGTCTCATGTGTGTAAGTTGAAGAAAGCCTTGTATGGTTTGAAATAGGAACCCAGGACATGGTCCAAAAAAATTGATGGCTTTCTATCCAGTTTGGGATTTACCAAAAGTAACGTAGATTCCAACCTTTAGTACAAGGTTGAAGAATGTAACCTAGTGATACTCCTACTATATGTAGATGACCTATTTGTAAAAAGTGGAGATGGCTTGATTACTGATACAAAGAGAAAGCTTGCTTCCGATTTCGAAATGAAGGACTTGGGTTTGATTCACTATTTTCTAGGCATGGAGGTGTGGCAGAGTGCAGATTGAATATTCCTTGCACAAGGGAAGTATGCAGTAGATATCCTGAAGAGATTTGGGATGATGGACTGCAAGGCCATGTCCACACCTATGCCATCGAACCCGAAGCTTCTAAGTAATTCTTCATCAGACTTGGTTGATGCTATGATGTATCATCATATGATTAGGTCCTTGATGTACCTGAAGAATATGAGACCATATATTTGATTTGCTATGAATCCATTGAACTAGTTCTTGACAAATCCTAGACATGTTCACTTGATTGCTGCAAAGCATATTCTGAGGTACCTTAAGGGTACAATTGATTACGGGATCAAGTATGAGTGGAATCAAAAGATTAACTTGGAGGGTTATGTTGATTCAGATTGGGTAGGTAGTGTCATTGATAGAAAGGGCACTTCAAGGTGCTACTTCAGTATGGGATCAGGTGTGATCTCCTAGTTTAGCAGGAAGCAGTCATGTGTGGAACTAAGTACAGCTGAAGCAGAGTATGCCATATCTTGTTCAGCTAGTCGTATGGCAGTATGGCTGAGGATGCTACTATATGATTTGTTTGATCTCTAGTTGGATTCTACTTGTATATATTGTGACAGCCAGAGTTGTGTGAAGTTGTCGTAGAACCCGGTGTTCCATGACAAGTCAAAGCATATCAAGATAAAATATCACTATATCAAGGATATGGTGGAGAGAGGAGCAATGAAGCTCTAGTATGTTGTGATGAATAAATAGATAGCTGATGTGTTGACAAAGCCATTGGTTAGAGTGAAGTTTGAGTACTTTAGGGAGAAGCTTGGTGTTCTCCAGATCAAGGTTCCCTCCAAAGTGAAGTGATGAGTCCGTGAGCCATTCTGACATGGTTTGAGGATTGGTTCCTTCCATGGTCAGATGTAAGTGCAGAGATGCTCTGATATGATTGTGGGTTGAGTTACCACATAATCAGTACAAGGCCATTCTCTAGGAGAATGGAGGCACCTGGTAAGCTACCAAGAATACTCAAACTAGAGATGAGGGCCATTCTAATGTAATTGAGGGATGTGTTCCCAGATGATTAGATATAAGTGAGGAAGGCCATTCGCTGGGAGAATGGGGGCACCTAGTCAGTTACTAGGAATACTCAGCCTAGAGCTGAGGGCCATCTGATATGACTATGGGATGTGTTCCCACATAATTAGATATAAGTATAGAGCCATTATGATGTGACTATGGGATGTGTTCCCACATGATCAGATATAAATGCAGATCCATTCTGATGTTACCGCGGGATGTGTTCCCACATGATCAAATATAAGTGTAGAGCCATTCTGATGTGACTATGGGATGTGCTTCCACATGATTAGATGTAAGTGCAGAGCCCTTCTGACATCTTGGATTGGTTCCTCGCATGCTCATATGTAAGTGCACATCCCTTTCGACATGTATGATTGAATTGGTTCCTCTCATGGTTGAATGTAAGTGTAGAGCCCTTTTGATATGTATGATTGGATCGGTTCCTCTCATGGTCAGATGTGAGTGATGGGCCTTTCTGACATAGATCACTGGATTGGTTCCTCTCATGGTCATATTTGAGTGATGGGCATGCCTTTCTGACATGTATGGTGGATGTGTTCCTCGCATGGTTAGATATAAGTGCTGGGAGGTCCATTCTGACTTAGGGTTAGATATAAGTGATGAAGAAGACCTACATGGAGGCTAAGCCCCTGCAACCAACATGAAAAAGGGTTGGCTCTGTAGAACTTCCTATGATGAGAAGAATCAAGAGATAGCACCTGTGATGATGATCCAATAGAGATGTTCTAGATCCAGTGATGATCCAGATCCAGTGACGATCTAGATCCAATGATGATCCAGATCTAGAGATGTTCCATATCCAATGATGATCGAGATCTGGTGATGATCCAGATCTAGTGATGATCGAGATCCAGTGATGATTCATATCCAGTGATGATACATATTTATAAATGAATATTACTTGAAGATGAAGATAACTTGATGATGATCCTGATGATACAGAGAAGAATACTTGTGCTAATAAATTGTGTCGAGAGAATACCTTCCTAGTTAAAAGGGAGTGTTGATGTAATTGTAACTTAAGAATGTATTCACTTGTATATTTTATGTATTGTACCCTGATGTTTATTTTGGGAAGTATCTGTAATGTAATTGAGTCATTCCATACCCCGATGTTCCTATTGGGAGATTCAATAATGTAAACAAGCCATGTAATGTCATTGTGGGTAACCCTCCTTATTGATCAAGGGTTAAATTCCCCACAGTTGTGGGGCCCTATGGTTATTTGACTTTCCTAGAGAAGTGGGCCCTAGTGAGTTATTGTCAAGTTGAGAATTAGTATAAATAGAGAGGGATATTCTCTATTTATCAAACATTCACTCACACTCGGTTGTAGCGCATAACTGAGAGACAAAGAAGAAGCTAGAACAAGAGAGAGAGAGACTACTGCTATCGACAGATCATCTTACTATATTTGGGTTTTACTTTTGGTGATGATTCTATCTCTGAGGAAGTTGCAGGGTTTTCTATCTTTGAGACACATGACAGAGAGTCTCATGTGTGTAAGTTAAAGAAATCCATGTACGGTTTGAAACAGGAACCGAGGACATGGTACGATAGAATTGATAGCTTCCTATCTAGTTTGGGCTTTACCAAGAGTAAATAGAATTCCAACATTTACTACAAGTTTGAATAAGGGAACCTAGTAATACTCCTATTGTATGTAGATGATCTATTTGTGATAGGTGAGGATGGGCTGATTGTTGATACAAAGAGTACACTTGCTGCTGAGTTCCAAATGAAGGACTTGGGTATGATCCACTATTTTCTAGTCAAGGAGGTGTGGTAGAATGCAGATGGAATTTCCCTAGGACAAGGGAAGTATGCAGTAGAGATCTTGAAGAGGTTCAATATGATGGACTGTAAGGCGATGACCACACCTATGGCATCGAACCTGAAGCTATTGAGTGATGCTTCATTAGAAGCGGTTGATGCTATGATGTATCATCAAATGATTGGGTCCTTGATGTACCTGATGAATACGAGACCAGATTTCTTTGCTGTGAACACATTGAGCCAATTCCTGACGGATCCAATACATGTTCTCTTGGTTGTTGTAAAGCATATTCTAAGGTAGCTGAAGGGTATAGTTGATTATGGGCTCAAGTATGAGGCAAATCAGAAGATTCACTTGGAAGTTTATGTGGATTCGTATTGGGTAGGCAGTGCCACTGATAGAAAGAGCACTTCAGGATGTTGCTTCAATATGGGATCATGTGTAATATCTTGGTTTAGTAGGAAGCAATCCTATGTGGCACTAAGTACAGCCAAAGCAGAGTATGTTGCAGCTTGTTCAGGTAGTTGTGAGGCAGTGTGGCTGAGAAATCTACTGTCTGACTTCTTTGATCTCCAGATGGATAGTACTTGTATATATTGCGACAACTAGAACTATGTGAAGCTGTTGGAGAACCTTGTAATCCATGACAAGTCAAAGCATATCGAGATAAAATATCACTATATTAGGGATATGGTGCAGAGAGGAGTAGTGAAGCTCCAGTATGTTGCGACGGAGGAGTAGATAGCTAATGTATTGACCAAACCCTTAGCCAGAGTAAAGTTTGAGTACTTCATGGAGAAGCTTTCTGTTCTCTAGATCAATTTTCCCTCCAAAGGAAATTGATATGTTTGTTGTCCATTCTAACATGGTGGAATCCTGAGCTTCACATGGTTCTCTAGATCGAGTTTCCTTCCAAAGGGAATTGATGTGTCTATTGTCCCTTTTGATTGTGGGTTGTGTTACCACATGATCAGCGCAGAAACATTCTGATGTGAATGAGGAATGTGTTCTCACATGGTAAGATATAAGTACAGATATATTCTAATGGAGTGTGTTCTCACATGGTTAGATGTAAGTGTAGGGCATTTCTGACATGGGTTTTGGATGTGTTCCTCCCATGGGCAGATGTGAGTGCAAGGTGTGCCTTTCTGACATGGTTCTTGGATGTGTTCCTCCCATGGTTAGATAGAAGAGTTGGGTGGGCCTTTCTGACATGGTTCATTCCATGGTCAGATTTAAGTGTCGAAGTCGATAAAGACCTGCCTGAAGTCTAGGCCTGCAACCAGAATTAAAAAGTGATGGCTCTGTAGAACTTCCTATGACAAGTAGAATTGAGATAGCACCAATGATGATGACCCAGTGATGATCCAGTAGTTATGCTCTAGATCAAGTGATGATCCATTGATTCTCTAGATCAAGAGATGATCCAGACTTGATGATGATCTAGTGGTGCTCTAGGTCAAGTGATGATCCAAACTTGATGAAGATGATTTGACAATGAAGATGACTTGAAAATGAAGAAGACTTGAAGATGAAGATGACTTGAAGATGAATAAGACTTGAATATTAATATGACTTGAAGATGAATATTACTTGATGATGATCCAGATAATACAGAGAAGAATACTTGTGTTGATAAATTGTGTCAAGAATACCTTCCTAGTTAAGAGGGAGTGTTGATGTATTTGTAACTTCGGAATGTATTCACTTGTATATCTTATGTATTGTACCTTGATGTTTATTCTGGGAAGTATCTGTAATGTAATTGAGTCATGTCATGCCCCAATGTTTCAATCAGGAGATTCAATAATATAAACAAGTCATGTAAAGTCATAGAGTATAACCCTCCTTATTGATCAAGTGTTAAAGTCCCTGCAGTTGTGGGGCCCTAGGTTTATTAGAGTCTCCTAGAGAATTCTCCCCTAGTGAGTTATTGTCAATTCAGGAATTAGTATAAATAGAGAGGGAGCTTGTCTATTTATCATAGATTCACTCACACTCAGTTGTAGCGCATAACTGAGAGAGAAAGAAGAATCTAGTACAAGAGAGATAGAGACTACTACTGTCGAGAGATCATCTTACTGTCTTTGGGTTTTAATTTTGGTACTAATTCTATCTCTGAGGAAATTGTGGGGTTTTCTCCTTTATGGTTTCCCCGAGGAAAATATTTGTGTTCATTATCTCATGCGATTGATTGTTGTGCTTGTTATTCTCTCAGATAAGATCCTAAGATCATATATCTTGAATGTTAAAAATCTAACATTTATAGTTGTAATTTATTATCAATGATTATATGAATAGTCTATACATTTGTCTTACTAACTTGCTCAATTTCTAGTCAATTCGGAGAAGTAGATCTAGCTAGATCGTGAATTAATAAGAGGATTGTTTATGAGAGGAAATATACAACCATTTGGGTGTAGGTTAATTCTTATAATATTACCATTATCTATAATATTCATTACTTTCTTATTTTTTGTCAATTGGAAACTAGAAACAGAAACTAGCTTCAATTCTATGAAGATTGGTAACTAGTTTGTAACTTTGTATATTTAAATCTATGTTTCATAATTTATGGAATGTATAGCCATATGATATGTTATTAAAATTTTATTTGTTTTGTAGGTGGATACTTTTCATATGTGATCCTTTACTTGTAAATTATTTATTTTTGGTTCAGTTGATCGATTCAATTCCTTGTGATAAATGTTAACTAGTTGAGTTGGAAATTGGTTGGAAGAATCATCATTTATGTGAAAGGATCTGACCTACAAATTTAATTTATTTTTTTTGTATGTGCATGATTAAATATTTGTATAATTAATGTAGGTTCAAATTTTGGTTCATTGTCTTCGTTGTGTGTGGAATTTGTGCAACACTAGTTTTCGTGGAATCATTTTCATAATTATTATGCTTAGTTAATTAGAAGATTATATTAAGGCCTTATTTATATGTTATTAGGTGTTAATTATCCATTAGACTTGAAAAATAATGATCAAATGATAAACAAATTAAATTATGTTGACTACCGTCAATTGTGCGCTAAGCGTCGGTTAGTATCATAATGAGAACACTAATTACTAGTTAATCGTGATTAAGTTAAAATGGACTTTAGAGGTGGAATTTATTTATGATTGGGATTGGAATGGATATGTGATGTTGTTAAATTTTTTAGTAATATTTCCCTACCCTTGGATAATTTGTTAGAATATTTATTGAATTTATTTTAATTTATTAGTAATTCAATGGATTTTGTCGTAATTAATTCATGAAAAATCAAATTAAATATTTATTTAACTAATACACTATGATAAAATTATCTAATTATACTTAGAGAGCTAATGACACATCCATGTGACCCTTTGATAGCCTCGAGGGACATTGCAATCTAAAACTGATGAACATTGGATCAAGGCTATGGAAGAAGAATTGAATCAAATTGAGAAGAATCAAACCTGAGAACTTGTTCCAAAACCCAAAGACAAAAATTTCATCATAACAAAAAGGGTTCTTAGAAACAAATTAAATGAGGAAGGATAAGTGATCAAAAACAAGGAAATATTAGTATGCAAAGGATATGCATAGGTTGAAGGAATGGACTTTGAAGAAACCTTTGCTCCATTAGCTCAAATGGAAGCAATTAGAATGTTTATGGCCTATGACTTCTCCAAGAACATCATGATGTATCAAATGGATTTCAAATAATCCTTCCTAAATGTATAATTAGAAGAAACAGTGTATAGAGAACAGTTTGAAGGGTTCTCTCTCTCTCGGACAATAAAGATTGTCTAAAAATTGAAAAAGGCGCTATATGGACTGAAAGAAGCATCGAGAGCCTCGGATTCGAGGTTAGATAAATATCTATGACAATAATGATTCAAAAAGGGTCATTTAACAGTAATTTCTACATAAATTTTGAGGATGGAAACATGAATGTAATCAAGGTTTATGTAGATGACATTATTTTTGGAAGTAGTAACAACAACCTTAGTAAGATATTTGCTCTGAACATGCAAAAAGAATTTGAAGTTCCCATGCTTGAAGAACTATCCTTTTTCTCGAGACTACAAATATCTCAATTGAAAAATGGTATATTCATCTATCAAACTAAGTACATGAACAAAATTTTAAAAATATTTAACATGGAATATTGCAAGCCAATATGTACTCCCATGATCATTGGATGGAAACTGAGCAAAGAAGATGAATCAAATGAAGTAGATCAAAATATTTAATAATCGATGATTAGAATTTTGTTGTATGTGATGGCCTCAAGACCAAATATAATGTAGGTTGTAGGCCTAGTCGCAAGATTTCAAGCTACACCTAAATAAACTCATGTTTAGGAAGTAAAAAGAATTTGTGGATATCTAAAAAGAACTATGAATCTTATCTTATGGTATCCACGTAGCGACAACCTGACATTGGGATCATACATAGATGTAGACTCAGCAATAAGTATTGATGAAATAAAGAGCATAAGAGAATCATCTTTATCCTTAGGAAACTACTTAGTTTTCTAGATAAGTAAGAAACAATCCTTAGTATCCCTATCCACAACAAAAGTAGAATATTATCACAATAGCATGTTGTGTGCAATTCATATGGATGAAACAAACTTTTAAATATGTTCAAGTAGAGTATGAACAACCTATAACACTCTTCTATGACAACAGGAGCACGATCAATATCTAAAAAATATATAGTAATGCATCCTAAAACAAAACATATCCCCATAAAATATCATTTTGTAAGAGAACAGATTGCTGAAAGTAGAGTCAAATTAGAGTATGTGTGTAGAAAGGAACAAAGTGCATACATTTTCATAAAGCCACTTCCTAAGGAAATGTTTGAGTATATAAAATGGAAACTCGGAATAGTTTCATCTCCAAATAATATCTGATGATGTAGAATGGCACATGTCAGTGTATATGATGTGGAGATGGATTATTTCTGACCTGGTACCCCATAAGTAAGACATGGAGAAAGTAAAGAGCATAAATCCAGGGGAAGTTAATGACAAATCAAATAACTTTTTCATTGATGTTAAAGGGGTAGAATGAAAGATAAGTAAAGAAAATGGGAAAATTAAAGGAACTAAAAGATTGATCTACATAAAAGACTAGAAAAAAATTTAAGGAATACTCACAGGGGTAGCCTTTTGTGCACAAAGGAAGAGCTCATTTTCAAGGGGATCTTATGGTAAGTTTGTGATTATAGTAAGTTGGTGTTAACGTCAATTCCAAATGCGGACATTGTTGATCCCTTTGTGTTTCCATTGATGTCCAGGGATAAATGATGAACCTTTGTGCTATCACTAATATCAAAGATGAATGAAGAGCTTGAAGACTTCCTTACACAAACCCAGTTTGAAGAAATGCGTAGAAGAAAATGTGGAAGTACAGAAAGTGAAAAAATACCACTATGATATGGGTCATCTATGCACACATAACAACTTTGAAGAAGAATGTGAAAGTCAAGGATGTGCCCAATACCACCCATATATGGGTCATATGTGCACACATAACAACTTTGAAGAAGAATGTGAAAGTTAAGGATGTGCACAATATCACTTGAGTATGGTATTTTGTGTGAAATGCCCACAAAGAAAATGTAATATGTGTAATATACTTCACAAAGTTGAATTGTAATAAGTGACACACCAACACAGATGATAACTTGATCAAGACACAAACTAGTTGGGGCATTATTCAACTTAAGGACCTTGAAGTGTGGACACATCTCTTGAGTTAGAAAGATTATAAATAAGTAATATATGGATGTGTTGAAGTAATCTTGTGGAATGAATAATTGAAGATAATATATTTTAGATCAAGCTTAATTTTTATGGGGATATCAATGACTCGTTGATCGCAGAAAAAAAATTTCTATGGCAAAGTTTATTTGCGCAAATCAACGGGAGATGAATAGCTAGAAGAGAATAAAGTAAAAGGATACCTAGGTACATGATGTGTGAATATTTTAATAATTAAATGATGCAGACCGCAAATCCGTAGAAGTAACTAAGTTCGAAACACTAAACAAACACAAAAACGTAGATCACGGAGTGTGAAAGTAAGTCGGTGTACATAGATTGTGTGATACAGATCGTGAATATTATCATGCATCATAGACAAGGAAACTAGTTTATTTGACATAGATAATCAAGGGAAAGATGTAGACCAAAAGAACTACAACAGTTGCAGTTTGGTGAAGATGAACATTGAAAATAAGGTAATTTGAATACTCCAAGTATTTGATACACACTTATTTCTTCTAAGGCAAGCAGGAAGGGGAAAGGAATAGGGATTTAGAGCTTCCTTACACTATGCGCTACTAAAACTTCACTAGGATTTAGGAAGGGGCAAGGAATAGGGAGTTGTAGCTTCCTTCCAGTTGTAGCTAGTAAAAGAATCAGGGAGTGAGTGCTTCCTTCTAGGGGTAGATAATAAAACGATTAGGGGGTTGGATCCTCCTTCCATTGAGAGTTAGTAAATAAAATTTGGGAGTGGGTGTTTCCATTCAGTCGTATTTGAAGAAACAATTGGAGTTGTAGTCATCCATGAGTTGGTTTTTTATTACTACAAGTCATAGCTTGTGCAAATAGACAAGAATCTATTGAATTTGGTGCCTAAATTTTGTGAGCTAGTGCTTGCGTAAATCAAGGTATTTACAAGTCGCTTCCTGTAACTAGTAGATTGTTGCTTATGGATAAAGGTTATGAGTAAAATGAATTAGTGCTCATCTTTAAATATTGTACTCTCCCACTGATAGAATAATCATTATATATGTAAAGTAAAAGGTGAATGTTACAAATACAAAAACATCTTGATCATGTTATTGGGAAAAATAAACCAAAAATTAATATTATTTGGAAAAATAAACAAAAAAATAAAGATATGTCATTATCTATGAAATTTAAATCCCTAGGCAAAAATGCAACGCACATGTATATAAAGTTCAAACCATTAAACTTAATAAAACCTACTCATGATGTTGGTGACATGAAATGATGTGTAAAACTAAAATGAAAAGCAATTAGAAATTTCATGACTAGTGTTCTCCTAAATAAAAATGGATACCATGTGTTGGTGTAAGGCCATCCATCTTGTCTTTTCCAAAAATAAAAACATGTTACTAAATGATGCCAAACTAAAAAAACAAGGCAAAACTTAATTTTTATATACTCAAGCTCATTATGTTTTAGTTTTTAAATAATAATGAACTAAAAAATTAACAATTTAAAAATGTGTATAGATTAGTTTTTTATAAATAACTTTGATATATATATATTCCAAGAAGAAAATCACTTTATTCTGATCGAATTAACATGAACTGCCTTCTAGGAGCATTAATTATAAACTATCCTGATCGTCTAAAAACAAAATTTCATTGTGGGATTTTCTTGAACGTACAAAGGTTCATTCATTCTTCCTTGCCTATATGTTTTATGTCCAACGTTCCATTATAGATATACATATTGATTTACAATTTGATTGTTGTTGATTTCCTTCACCTCCAGTACGCCTAGAAGAAGAACGAGGGCCATTTTAGAGAGCTTATTAGCTTCAAAATTTATCTCTCTATAAATATGTTTGAAAGAGATTGTCTCAAAGGCTACCATCTTCTCTCTGATCATTTTCAACAAATGTTGGATATGTGAAGAATTGATCTGGATTTTTCCATTTGCCCAATCTATGGTCATTTTTTAGTCCATGAATTGCTGGATTTTCTTTAACTGTTTTTCTGAAGCTAACCTGAGAATTGACCAAAATGCTACTAGTTCAGCTTTGTTGTTTGAGGCTTTTCCTGGCACAAAGGTGATCTCAAATTTTATAGTTTCATTGAGGTGTAATATTCCTCCTACACCCCCAAGCAAAGGTTCTCCTTAAGTGTCTCCATCAAAGTAACCCCATGAGCTGGCTTTGTCTATTTTTGATGCTATAAGTGATCTTTTTGTTTGGGATTTTGGGTTATATATATGGGTATGTGCAAGAAGTTGAGGGACCTTTTAGATGCAATGATGGAGTGAATTCAATCACTCTTGATCCAAAAAAAAAGAAACAATCCCAAGCAATCCTGAACCTGCCAAGCCTAGTCCCAAGGATTCCAACAGGCATGCCAATTAGGATAGTAAACCAAATCGCGCCTCCATTTTATTTAAGCAAATCACACCTCCATTTTATTCAATAAAATCGGGCCTCCATTTTAGTGAACAAAATCGTGCACGTGTTTTGGAAAGCCTGTTTTTTTAAATAGGCCAAGCACATCTTTTTTGGCACATCGTATGGCTATTGGACTTCTTTGGAGCAAATCTCAACTGGGCGAACACTTTTTTGGGTGTGCCAAAGCCATCCATCTCCACATTTGGATAAACCTCCTATTTGTGAGGTATTTTCTTCATTTCTTTTCATGTTTTTTCTCTTTGTTCATCAATTTATTTGCCCTAAATTTAAAAATTAAACCAAAATAAATTAAATTATGGCCAATGGAAAAAAAATTCCCAATGGAATTTCCCAATAGAAACAAAAACCCCAACGTAATTGGCCAATTGAAACCAATTCCCCAATATAATCATAAAAATTAAATAATTTTGATTATTTACCAAAATTCATACCCAAAATTCCCCTGCCCAATGGAAACCAAAACCCCAATTAACTCAAAAAACAAATGAATTTCACTATTTCCATATGCATAATCACAAGGATTCTTGTGAATCCATACCAAAATCCACAAATATGCAAATTTTGTCAAGCACATTGCAAATTTGCATGAGTAATTTACATGCCCAATGTAAACCAAAACCCCAATTAACTCATAAAAAAAACGAACTTCGCTATTGTGAGTCCAAACCAAAATTAACAAATATGCAAAATTTGTCAAGTATGTTGCAAGCTTGCATACAACTAAAAAAAAATCAAGTAGAATTCATATATTCCCTAAAATACATAAAAAAAAAACATGGTAAATCCCTTGCCTCTATCCGAAATATCAAAGTTGCTCTTCCAAGAACATCAATAAACACCTTATAGTTTTGATGAAACTTCCCTATCCAAGTGTTAAAATAAGGTATAGAAGCTTCCCATGCTTTTAACAAATATTTCGTCTTGAACGAAGGGTACTTTTTGGTTAAGGTCAAGACAACAAAGTTCAACAATAGACTCTATGAATGTGAAGATACATAGGTAGGTTGATGTATTTGATTAAACATGTCAATCACATACTATCATACATGATATAATCCAGTAGAACCCTTGCAACCATAAAATCCAAGGGTATAGACTTTGGAGTCCAAAAAACATCACACTACAACAACTAATTACATATCTAACAAAATCCTTGCCTATACTGGGATTTTATTCATCAACATCACATTATGCTACCTATTCTAGGGTCTAGTTGTTGCCTCTACCCGCAATCTGGGAGCTGGTCCTACAAAGCCAATAGTCAGCACCTCACAATTTCGACAAAACTTCATAATCCAAGCCTTAAAATAAGCTAGAGGAGCTTTGCAATCAACATATGCACCCAAAACACTTGATGTACACATGCATACTTAAAAATTGGAATTAATACTTGAATTTAGGACATAAATATGAAATGAAAAAATGTTAAATATTTATTCTTTACTGTAAAATTCAAGATTAATTTTTAAATTTACATGATAGATTTAGTTTATATGTTGTTATTTGTCATACATTAGTTATATAGTTTTCAGTGCTTAGATATGTCATTATATCATGTGTTTATATTTCTAATGATATTTTATTTCTATTTATGATTGCAATGGCTACTATGGATAACAATGCAGAGATACTGAGGTTTATGCCCATTTGAGAGATATTGGTTCTACTTGGAGGGGTGGAGATGAGCTCCACCACTCCTTGTCCGATTCTTTGTTGTCTATTTTTTATACGATCGCAAGATCGAATGATGATATGTATAGCATCGCATCTTACAGGGAGAGGGAAATACAAAAATATGCTCATGGGTTAAGTTACAACGAGGTAAAAAATCTCAAAATAACAAAACAACACATCTATTCATTGTTTACACTGCCTGGAACATATGACATTCTGAAGATCAACAGGACACATATTTATATTGAGTGGTGCACCTTTCCACCCATCAGAGGCAATTGGATGGATAGGTGTTACATGGTTTTTGACATTCCCCCTCATAACAATAGAGAAGTACCAATGTACTTCCTCCTAAAATTGTATGCAGAGTTTGTGATGGGGAAACATGTCAACTATTTTGACATGTTGGGCTTCCAAGGAGTTGGTAGGTGGATGCCCCAACACCGACCCAATTCTAGGCATAGATATGCCAATCCACAGATACCTGCACCCTATGCCCAGCTACCGAGGGAAGACATCCCACCTACACATGACATGGTTTCCCACAAACAGGATGCATTTTTTACTCTAGCTAGTATGGTCTCTCGACACACGACCACTATTGACCAGAGAGCGCCCTCTTCCTCTATTGGTATACAACCACCAGCTTCTGGTGGTGGAGGGACATCTATTGGTGGGGATAGACCGACATCCCATGTTCCTCAAAGAGAGCCACACATCTGCATATCGTGTGGGGGGGGGCTGTTATGGTCTTGGACCAAGACATGGTACAACTACGATGACTGGTGGTCAGGTAAGGACATTGTTTTAAAACTTTTTTATTGTTCAATTTTTAATTTTTCCATACTATATGTAACATATTAAAATATTCATAATATATTCAATATTTACTCTTGTAGGAGATTGATGCCTCTCATGGGGGTGGTACTGCACCCAGTGTGGTTGTACCCGAGACCCAAACAACCACCATTGAGGTAATATTTAAAGACTTTTCATTTTGTTATTACATATAATTTTGTTAATGCATGTGTTAGTCTTGATTAATTTATTAAATTGTCTAATATTTACAATTTTTGAAGCTACAGGAACCCCACTTAGAACGTGATACTGGAGACATTGATATCAATGACATAGTCCAAGGGGGAATTTATGATTACTTGAAGAATGTAAGTACATGGGTTATGACTGAATCTTGTTCAAATTATTTAAATTTCTTGCTGTACACTCCTTTATAGATCGCTAATATTTATAATCCTTAAACTTGCAGATGCTATTATCATCTGAAGAGGGGCAATAAATTGATGGAAGTGGTCACTCCCATGGGGGAGATATGTCCCAGGAAGGGGTAAGTATATTAAAACATGTTAGTTTTTCAGTACATATTGTCCCATCCATTTAAATCCATGTCTAACTATGGTAACACTTTATGACTGCAGACATCATCGCAGATCCCTACACCGCCTCTTTGGTTTGGATCTTCCCATACTCCAAAAATAGATAAGGGGATTGTTTACACCAAACGACCCTCTTCCTTGAATAGAGCGGGTGTGCATGAGGATCATCCTACTCATCCCATGGTCATGTACACACTTCCAATGGCAATTGTTGGTTAGCTACGAATTCACTTCACAAGTGGTTTTTCTTAATGTTATTTTTGCATGTTTACAGCATCATGATGTAGAGTTATCTGTGCCAAACCTCAGTGGGATTGTTGATGTTGCGGTCAATGCTGCATCTACAATAGGGATAAGTCACACGGAGGTACATCTACTTGAATAATTGTAATTGTACATTTCATTTGTATTGTTTATGGGCATGCACGATGTCTAACTATTTAATCATTTAGTGAATGTAGCCACACCCTGGTCCATTAGTGCATGCAACTGAGGTTTATGTTCAACCTACAGCTCCTTTTACTACTGAAGACTCTCAGCGTAATCCCGTAGAATTTTTTTTTCGGTGAGATGTTCATTTTTTACATAATTGATTAGTACGTTCTCATTCATGTACATGTTGATGATTCTTGAGATAATTGACATATTTTTTATATACACAGAGAAGCATTGTAGAGAGGCTCTCTGCAAGGAGGAGGACACCAGAGGAACCTATACCCTCAACACCAGAGGCACCTATACCCCAGATGGATGCAGTGATTCTTTGTTTTATTTACAATTGAGTCATATTTTAAATTTTCAATCTTTGTTATTGCTGGATAGTACTAGTTCAGTTACCTGATCAAGAAATATTGTCATTGATTTGCAGTCACCATAGATACACAGTGTTTGTATACAAAGACGAAAAGCATCAGGGTCTGGGAAAAACAAGAGAAAGTTAGAATTTTTATGTGTTAGTCCAGGACAGATATGCATTTTTATGTACAATCTAGAGTTAGAGTATAGGGGCGTGGTCTAGGACAGATGTACTTTTGTTTGCACATGTATATCAAATATGTTTTTGATACATGTACATCGACAGGCCATAGATAGGCCTTTTATTTTTGTATTATAACTTTCATGATATAAAAAATATTTTATATCAAGGCTCTTGAGATCTTCATGGTTCAATATTTTAAGTGTGATTATACATGTGTGGCCAAGAATGTTTCTATGTGTAATGTTGCCAATTTTTTATAGATTTTATTATTGCATCGAGATATCAATTATAGATTTGAGAACAATGCACAATTACAATATTACGCAATGACAAAAATGTACATTTTAATTTTTTTTTACCACGATACAATTGCATATACAATGTTATATCAACAATGTCAAATTGTATTCACAAAGATGGAACATACCTAATACACATAAGCACCCAGCACAGCTAAGCAACTGATCCAACTTGGTGGAATACAAAAGCACCTTACCCACATAACAACCTAACAAAATTTTAAAGGATGCACGAAGTTGACACACCTAAGTGATGCACCTGTGTGTTCTACATAAATAAAATTACTATTTGGCATGATGTCTTTCATCTAATGAATACATGGGATACACATCAAACCTAAAAGTATCCGAGTATTATAAGGTTGATTCAAAATAATGGTTATGACTATATCCTACACATTATGTATGTCCTGCACATTATTTTATCATTTTGTTAATGTACATGGCATTTGATGAATGGCCTCGAGTAACAACTTTGAAAGAGATTAAAGTTATGTGTGATTTTATTATAGTTTAAATTGATTAAAGAAGTACTATTCTAAATCTTGTTTTATAAATTCATGTTTATGGAGTATTATTCGAAGCATTCATAGTGTGAATATATATATATAATTATATTGTAATAATGGCATAATAGGTGGGCCACTTGTTTCTAAACATAAACATGTTCCACTACATGGTTAATGATGTAACAACATTGTCTCCTCCTACATTTCATCGTACAAATGCTCACATCTCTTGGATGAGGGGAAGATCTACATTCACCTTCAAGCTGACCTCTATGTGCAAAAATTTCACATTCACTTACTGAGCAAAATCCTAGTTTCCAAAATTGACAAAAAAAAAATTATCCCTTGTCCACGGACCCAGAGTAGAGGTTCACTCTAGCACTATCCTGATGTACTGAATCCAACAGAGCCGATGGTTCATCGATCTCAGAAATGGTCATCAATCCATGGAACGTTGAATCCCACCTCCTACAAAATTTTAGGGACACCTATTGAATCCCTAACCGGGGCATAGAATGGAAATCATGCATCAAAAAGGGATTTCGGTGGGCCGTCCAAGAGTGTTTAGGCAGGTTCCATGTGGGAATGCTAGACACATGTTCACAGTCAAGGAATTTGCAAAGCCGACCCCTATGTGCATAAATTGGACATTCACTTACTGATCAAAACCCTAGTTTCCAAAATTGACCGAAAAAATGATCCCTTGTCTATGGACCTAGATTAGAGGGCCACCCTAGCACTATACCAATGTCCTGAATCCAACAGAGCTAATGGTTTGTCGATCTGAGGAATGGTCATGATTCTATGGCACGTTGAATCCCACCTCCTATAGGCTTTCAGGGATACCTGTTGAATCCCTACCTGGGGCATAGAATGGAAATCATGCATAAAAAAGGGTTTTTGGTGGGTCATGCAATAATTTTTAGGCATGTGTTATGTGGGAACACTAGCCACACCTTCACGGTCGAGGAATATGTGAATTCAACCCCCATGTGAAAAAATTTCACATTCACTTACTAAGCAAAACCCTAGTTTCCAAAATTGACCAAAAAATGGTCTATTATCCATGGAACTAGATTAGAGGGCCACCCTAGCACTATTCCAATGTCATGAATCCAATGGAGCCAATGGTTCATCGATCGAAGCAACAGTCATGATTCTATGGCACGTTGAATGCCACCTCCTACATGCTTTCAGCGACACCTGTTGAATCCCTGTCGGGGGCATAGAATGGAAACCATGCATCAAAAATGGCATCCAGTGGGTTGTGAAAGATTGTTTAGGTATTTGTTATGTGGGAACTCTAGCCACACCTTCACGGTCCAGCAATATGCAAATTTGACCCCCATGTGCAAAAATTTCACATTCACTTACTGAGCAAAACCTTAGTTTCTAAAATTGACCAAAAAAATGGTCTCTTATCCATGGAACCAGATTAGAGAGCCTCCCTAGCACTATCTTGATGTCCTAAATCCAACGGAGCCAATAGTTTGTTGATCCGAGCAATGTTCATGATTCTATGGCACGTTGAATCCCACCTCCTACAGGCTTTTAGGGACACCTATTAAATCCCTTTCCGAGGCATAGAATGGAAATCGTGCATCAAAAAGGTCTTTTGGTGGGTCGTGCAATCTTGTTTAGGCATGTGTTATGTGGGAACGCTAGCCACACCTTCACGGTCGAGCAATATGTAACTTTGACCCCCATGTTGTTATACACCAGAATGGCACCTCTCCATCCGAGTGTCGACTTTCCTTATGTCGCCACGCAAAAGGACACTTATGGATTGAGGTTTGCCTAGAATACTATAGCTTGGCTTATTATGGAATACATTTCTGCCTTCATCCAGCCTGTTACTTTGTCATTTAGCTATGTTGGGATGTATGCGCGACTCTCTCTATTGACAACTCGCACATCAATCGCGAGTCTCCCTTGTAGCAAGTCACGCATCCTTGTATGCACGGGTTGCTCTTCTATATAGTCGTGCATCACTCGCGGGTTGCTCTACTGCAGACCCGCGCATGTGTATCTTAAAATTTTAAACTTTAAAACACACGTTAAGTAGAGATTAGTTATGTCATATAACTGGATTTCGTTAACTGCTGTAACTTCTCTAACCTTCGAACTACCTTATTTCATCCATATAAATAGAGGTAGGGAGGTCCATGAGGAGGGACTTGGATTTTATGCATTGTTATGCTGGAGGAATCGGGACTCTCTTTGCCCACACCTTTGCCCTGGAGGTCTTCCCCTTGTGTTGCAGAGCTTGGAAGCTGAGTTCTTTGGAGAAGAGAAGCAGCAGATCCAGATCAAGGTTTCGTGAGGTGCCAACTTGAAGAGAAGGTATATTTGTACTTGTTTTCAAGATTAATAAAGATGTGATGTCCTTCTTCTTCCCAAATCATTGTTCAATGTGTGATTGAATCTCTGTTTCTGATCATATGATGATGTTATTCAGATCATTGTTTCATATTTATTTGATTATCATTGTCTTATATGTGGTCATAATGGTTTGAGGAAGGTATAACTTGTTTTGCAAGTCTCTTGGAGCGAGAGGAGCAAGAAGAGGATTGAAGAGAAAGCTTGGACCAGCCTTCAGTTTATCAGGTGTGGATCTTTCTCATCTCTGAAACTTGCTGTTATATACTTGCTGAACATTGTGCATCTCTCTTTCAACCCCAGTACGTTGATGGCCTCTTAAACCCTAGCCATAGGACACTTTCCTTTACAACAGAACTGACAACTCCGCTGGGGATAGCCTTGTCTGTTTGGGGTTTTTCTCTTGATTTCTTTTAGTTTTTTGCGTTGTTTCAGGTCCCTCTTGCCACTTAGGAACACCTTTTCAGTCTGATTACACACTTCCCCTGCCTTCTTTGAGTAGTTTCTGACCTCTTTTTGAGATTTTGCTACCTATGCGCGGGTTGTTGTTGTAGACAGTCGCGTATACAGTATTGTATGTGCGGGTTGCTGCACTGGACAGTCGTGTCTCATGCGCGATTTGCCCTTATAGACAGTCGCACATGCCCCTGTAAGCAGTGTTTTTTCCTCTTTTTGGGATTTTTCTTCTGTTTCTGGGTTGTTGGGTAGGTCTTTTAGGGTCCTCTACAGGTGCATGACTCTAGGGAGTTAGTGTCATCCTTTTGGTTGTTTTCTATCTATGTGGTAAGCCTTTTATAGCATTAGGATTTACTCTTTTCTCTTTCACCTGTCTCCTTTGCTTGGTTTGATTTTTTCCCTTTTGTTTCTGATCAGCCTCTGTTAGTGGCCTTTGTTTGATTTCAGAAGCTTGTGGATGTTGTTTTCCTCCTTCTTTGGTTGGTCTACTTCACCTTGCGAAAATAGTTGACTTGTCTCTTATACAAGCCTTTCTTCCAAGTAGGGTTTATGCTGACTTTAGTTGGTTCTAGAGTTTGTTGGGTGGTTGCATAGCAAAGTTCCTTTTGCTTTGTTCTTTTTTGCTCTGTAGGTAGTTTTTCTTTTTCCCTTATAAAAGAAAATTAAAAAAGAACTTTTATTTCTTGCTTTTCCCCCTACTTTTTTCTTTGGTTTGACCTTGTTGGACAAGGTACTGAGCAGCCTTTGTTTGTAGGTTAGATTGATGCTTGGGACTTCTTGACCTTTGTTTATGTCAGTATTTATGCTCAGTCTTTTCATTCCAAAGTGTTGGCTTGTTTACTTTTGTAAGCTTTCCTTTTAAAAGAGGTTTATATTCAACTTTAGGGAAACCTAGGGTTTGTTTTGGGGTGCAAAGTACTTGTCTATCTCCTTTGCTTTCTGTATTTTCTTGCTTTAGTTGATAGGATGTTTTTTTCTTTTGCTTTTATAAAAGAAAAATACAAAAACAGCTTTGCTTTATACGCATATAGATTAGGCTGTTAGTCTAGATTTGCATAGCATAGCATTGTTTTTGAAAATTTAAAAAATATAAAAAGATTTGATCTTTTTTTGGCTTTCAAGTTATTTGAAAATATAAAGAGAATAGTTTTTGCTTTTTGCATTTCATTTCTCTTTGTTTAGTCATTTTGTTTCAATTTTTGAGTCAAAACATCACACTAGTTTCATGCCATTTACCTTCTGAGTAAGTAACAGCCCATAAAATAAACGATATAATTTTAAAATTTACTAGTAAGTTTCATTTTATAGGGTCATACACCAACTAGCTTAGGCTAGACTTGTGGGTTAGGGAGTTTCAACTCCCCACAAGTGTTAAATTTAGACGTAGTTGGCCTATCACTAGGTAAATCCTTGGTTCTACCGCTGTATCTGGGAAGCTCCTCTCAAACAAGAGTTAAGCACGAGGCCGCGTGGAGGCTTGGACAGAGGGGATAACCCCCCGAATCCTTGTCAAAACGTAATCCAGGACTTTGCACATCTGGGGATTCTTTCTAGGAAGAATTTCGGGCTCAGCTACGCTACCCATGCATACGAGTTCGGCTTGCGACTGTCCCCCCAGACAGTAGGTATTATCAAGGTAGCCTTTAGTCTCTTGTCTTTTAGGGCTCATACACAGGTAAACCGAAAGGTTATTTCTGGTTCACCTCGGACGGACTTGGAAGGTAACCCTTGTGGAAAGTGCAGGAGGGTGGTGGGTGATTCCTCCGCTTGTGCCTGAGAACCCCTCAAGGATGCCAAGTAACTGTTCATCAGCCTTCTTCTGGAAGGTATATCTTTATAGCCTGTTTAGATTGCTTGAGACTCTAGGATCTTTTTAGTGAGTGCTGTGTGGTTTGTCTGTACTTAGTGGGCCTTTAGGTGTCTACTTTGTAATTTTGGTTGCTCATCAACCTCAGACTTTGTCTCTTGTTTTGAAAATATGGCTAGCACACCTTCGAACACCAACCAAGATATCCCCTCGATGGGAACTCCTTGCTCTATTCCTCTCACAGGGAATGTTGGTGTTCCCTTGATGGCCACCTTGAATCTTTCGGGATTCATCCTAGGGCTACCGGTGTGGTTGTTTTCCACTCCAACTGTCCTGAATGCTCCTGATGCTTCCCAAGTAAGCTCCTTATATCAAGGGCATCAAAACATTGTCTCCCCTTCACCTGTAGTTAGTTCTCCTCCTCCTTCTACCTCATGCGGTGAAAGTACTGATACTCGTAACCGGCAGTCTAAAAGGAGTAAAAGAAGGAGGAATAGGAAGAAAGCACATAAGCAAGAGGGCACTCATTCAACCTCTTCAAGTAAAGTTGAACCTCACCACCCAGCCTCGTTTTTTCAGGCTGGGGGCACCCATCCAACCTCTGCAGGTCATGTTGGATCTAGTCACTCAATCTCTAGTGTTCACGTTGAGTGCACCTGCTCAACCTCTGGTTTTCAAGTTGAACCTCCCCGTCCAACCTCTGTTGTTCAAGTTGGACCTGGTCATTCAGCCTCTGGTGTTCAAGCTGAGTGCATCCGTTCAACCTCTGGTTTTCAAGTTGAACCCTCCCATCCAACCTCTGGTGTTCAAGTTGTATCTAGTCACTTAGCCTCTGGTGTTCAAGCTGAGTGCATCCGTTCAACCTCTGGTTTTCAAGTTGAACCCTCCCATCCAACCTCTGGTGTTCAAGTTGTATCTAGTCACTTAGCCTCTGGTGTTCAAGCTGAGTGCATCCGTTCAACCTATGGTTTTCAAGTTGAACCCTCCCATCCAACCTCTGCTGTTCAAGTTGGATCCAGTCACTTAGCCTCTGGTGTTCAAGCTGAGTGCAGTCGTTCAACCTCTAGTGTTCAAGTTGAACCTCCCCATCCAACCTCTGTTGTTCAAGTTGGATCCGTTCACCCAGCCTCTGGTGTTCACGCTGGGGGCACACACTCAACTGCTGCAAAGCATGTTGATCCTCACCATTCAACCTCTGTTGTTCACATTGATGGTGCCCATCCTACCTCTGCTAGTCATGTCGGACCTAGTCTCTCGGCCTCTGCAAGTCACGCTGGAGGCAGTCTTTCAACCTCTGTAGTTCAAGCTGAGGACAACCCGTCAACTACTGCGAGTCATGTTGACACTGTTGACAAGTCTTCACATTCAAAACACAAGCTCAAGTTTCCTTGTAAGCTTTGTGAGGGAGACCACCTTACTTATAAATGCCCTTCCATTGAGGAAGTGCGAAAAGTTTGGATTCATGGTCATCCCATTTTTGAACATTCTGGAGTCTCTCAACATCCAGCCTCTCTTAATGAGGTTGGACCCAGTCACCTAGTCTTTGTTGTTCACGCTGGGGGCAAACTCTTAGCCTCTGCAGGCCATGCTAAGAGAAAACCATCAGCCACTTCTAGTCATGCTGATTCCGTTGAGAAAACTGGTCGTTTGAAGCATCATCTTAAGTTCCCTTGTGTGCTATGTAAGGGAGATCATCTTACTCATCTGTGCCCTGCTATCCCAGAGGTGCGAAGAGTGTGGTCCAAGACTCATGGATTTAGTTCTTCTGAACACCCTATAGTTTCTCAACAGCCTATTCAACCTTTGGTTGATCAAGTGGTCGAACAAATATCAGATTTGGTCGATCCCACTCTTCTTCCGGAGAGTGTTCCTCATGTGATTGAACCAATGTCATCTTTGGTCAATCCCACTCTCCTTTCGGAGAGTGATCCTAATGTGATTGCACCAATGTCATCTTTGGTCAATCCCACTCTCCCTTCGGAGAGTGACTTTCACCAAGCGGTTGAATCGATTCCAGTATCGATCAATCCCACTCTTCCTTTGGAGAGTGATGTGTCTACTAGTCACATTTTCTTTACTGCCTGTTTAGATCTTACTGAACAAGGGGGCACTGAAATTGTTTTGGATCAACCCCCACCAAGCCCTCGGACTGCTTCCTTTGATTGGGATAGCCTAGTTGAGCCGCGCCTTCCTTCCCATGCACCTTTCCAGATAAAGGTCAAAGTTGAACCCTATACAATTGCTCGTTGCATTGTTGATGAAAGAGCCTCAGTTAGTATTTTGTCTGCTCATGCTTGGCGAGGTATGGGATCTCCTAGCCTTGTGTCGACTGCTAGTCAGTTACTGGCATTTGATAGAAGAACTTGTGTAGCCTTGGGAATTCTTACTCAAACTCCTATTACTTTGGGTGGGAAGACTGTCTTAGTTGACTTCATGGTAATAGAAGAACCCCTGGACTTTAATATGCTCCTTGGACGTGATTATGTCTATGCCATGCAAGCTGTGGTGTCAACATTCTTCCGTGTGATGTACTTCAATCATGGTGAAGAAATTGTCACTATCGATCAGTTGGATTTTCTTGATCCTTCTCTTGACCCGACTAGAGACCAAGTCTTTCCTTTGTTGATTCCCAATGTTTCTGTAGACACTACCCCGCCACAGGTGAACTATGTGGCTTCTTGTCATTTGTGTTCAACTGCTACTGAGAGGCAGCCTCTGCTTTCATGCTTACCTTCTCGGGACTTGGTCCCAGCAGTTGAACTGGTGAGTCATCCTATACAGACTGTAGAGTCTTCTCTCTACTCTGTTGACCCTTTTGAAAGTCCAGATATGTATCCTATCTCGGATGATTTCCTCTCTTTGGATGAAGTCTTCCTGGAGTCTTTGATACAGTCTGACCTTCTTTTTCAGTTATGACTCTCCCCTTTTAGAGCATTCTTTCTGCTCTCCTTCGAGCTCGTTAAAAACAGTAAGGAGGCCGTGAGTTGACTTTTCCGGACTCGTTAAAACTTCATGGGAAAGATTATGAGTTTCTTTAGGCCCAAGTCTGACTCCTTAAAATAGACTTGACTGCCGAGTAAACTTGTCCATTCAGGCTCCTTAAGAATATGTGAATGGGCATCCACATTGGTGGTAGGTTATCTCTTTCTCGGACCATGTGGAATAATACGAGAAAGAATCCCTCTCTTTTCTACTGAATTGAGAAGAGTATTCTCAGGCATAGGTTTATCTCTTTTCCGGACCTGAGGGACTAAACTTACGGAAAAGGAACCCCCGGTATGAGCTTAGTTTTCTCTTTTTCGTGCTCTGGACCAAAACATGAAAAAGATTCCGAGTGTACTTTATGTCTTTGTCATGCTCGTTAAACCCTAAAAAACAAAGCATCGAGTTTGTTGTTGTAAGCTCCGTTTCTCGTAATCAAATGGATCTTTCTGAGTGATCTTGCCTTCCTTCACACTCGTAGAACTTAGGCTGTATATGCTGCTTTTGAAGGAGCGTCGGGTAGGTGGTAATTTAACCTTTTTCGGACCTTCCTGACTAATTACGAAAAAGGTGCGCCTTTTCTTCTTCGGAAGTTAAGAGAGTTCTTCTTTGGTTTGTTTTATACTTTTTCGGCCTCGGGAGACTAAATTATACGAAAAAGGACCCCCCTGGAGTATTCTTTGGAGTTTTCAGACTCTCTAAATTATGAAAACATCGTCGAGCATGTACTAGTTTGGGCTCGTAAAATCCACGAATCAGTGCCTTATCAAGCATTCTTCTTTCTTTTCTTCGAGCTTGTCAAAAAATGAAGATGGTCCCGAGTTTGCTTTCTTGGACTCGTTAAACCTTTACAAGAAAGAAGGGAAGGGGAAGGTTTTTTTTTTCCATGTCTTTTTACATCATGGCAGCAAGTCTTGTTTCCTTGCACAAAGCACTAGTTTTGAGTCTATCAACAGTTGGGTCCTAGTCTTTTGACCTTATCCTGATTCAAAGTTTCTTACTCCTCCAGTTGGTCTCTTTTCCAATTCTGTGGGGAATCTGTCAATGTCTCCTACATTGTAGATTTGTTTCGTTGGTCCTATTTCATGTCAAAAGCTGCCTAAGTCACTTTTGTGTCGTGCTCACTATTCAAGGATTAAACCTTTGTCGGCCATTCTGCAGTTGCCTTGACCTTTTGTGTCGGCCATTCCCTGGTATCATTTCATTACATCGTGTCTTCAGCAGTCCTTTTTGTGAAATTCAGTGCCAATTCCAGATCCAATTAGTCTTTGACTTACCTCGTGTTGGATGATGAAGGATGCCTTAATGCCTTCCTTCCAATGGATCTCTTCCTATCGACTGCAACACATCTTGCTCTGGGGATGAGATTTAGAGTTTTATGACAGTACCTTGGGAATTGTTGTCCTCAATGGCAATTTCCCTCGCTATTGGGTAGTGGGGATACCTTTATTGTCTCCTACTCGATGGATTCTTCAAGTGTTCGACTTCAAGTCCTTGTAATCACACTTGTTAGAATGTACTAGGTACCTTGGGAACCATTTTCGTTAATGGTGGTTTCCCTCGTGTTTGTTAACGGTTTTCTTTATTGACCGGTAATCAAACAGCTTCCTCCATGTTCGACTTCAGCTCCTTTATTCGCATGGTTAGGATTCGTAACTTTTTTGGACGGTTTGGATTGAAGACCTTGGGGCTGCCAGTAGAATTGTCATCTTTTGCTATTGCCCGAGTTGCGCAAGACCTTGTCATACTTTATATGACATTTTGCTGAGACATAGATCCACCTTGTATTTTTGTGGCTATGATCGATTGTTGAGCATGGATCCACCTTGTTCATTTGTGGCCATGGCTCCTTTAGATTTGATATGGCGCCTTTTTGCATATTGAGCGACCATTATAGTTTCATCAGTTATACATATGTTGGATCCGCCTGTATCTTTATGGCGATGATTTGTATATGGACGTGTATGTTCCAGAGATCAGTTTTCTGACATTTATCTCTCTTTCAGGTACCTTCACTCGAGCCTTTCGATCTTGGTTTCTCTGCTCTCTCCATACTCAGTTGTTTCCTTTATAATGTATTTCGGCTATCGTCTTCCCCTCTAACCTCACACATTAGGGGGCATCTGTTATACACTAGAATGGCACCTCTCCGTCCGAGTGTCGACTTTCCTTATGTTGGCACGCAAAAGGACACTTATGGATTGAGGTTTGCCTAGAATACTATAGCTTGGCTTATTATGGAATACATTTCTGCCTTCATCCAGCCTGTTACTTTGTCATTTAGCTATGTTGGGATGTATGCGCGACTCTCTCTATTGACAACTCGCGCATCAATCGCGAGTCTCCCTTGTAGCAAGTCGTTCATCCTTGTATGCGCGGGTTTCTCTTCTATATAGTCGCGCATCACTCGTGGGTTGCTCTACTGCAGACCCGTGCATGTGTATCTTAACATTTTAAACTTTAAAACACGCGTTAAGTAGAGATTAGTTATGTCATATAACTGGATTTCCTTAACTGATGTAACTTCTCTAACCTTCGAACTACCTTATTTCATCCATATAAATAGAGGTAGGGAGGTCCATGAGGAGGGACTTGGATTTTATGCATTGTTATGCTGGAGGAATCGGGACTCTCTTTGCCCACACCTTTGCCCTGGAGGTCTTCCCCTTGTGTTGCAGAGCTTGGAGGCTGATTTCTTTGGAGAAGAGAAGCAGCAAATCCAGATCAAGGTTTCGTGAGGTGCCAACTTGAAGAGAAGGTATATTTGTACTTGTTTTCAAGATTAATAAATATGTGATGTCCTTCTTCTTCCCAAATCATTGTTCAATGTGTGATTGAATCTCTGTTTCTAATCATATGATGATGTTATTCAGATCATTGTTTCATATTTATTTGATTATCATTGTCTTATATGTGGTCATAATGGTTTGAGGAAGGTATAACTTGTTTTGCAGGTCTCTTGGAGTGAGAGGAGCAAGAAGAGGATTGAAGAGAAAGCTTGGACCAGCCTTCAGTTTATCAGGTGTGGATCTTTCTCATCTCTGAAACTTGCTGTTATATACTTGCTGAACATTGTGCATCTCTCTTTCAACCCCAGTACGTTGATGGCCTCTTAAACCCTAGCCATAGGACACTTTCCTTTACAACACATGCGCAAATATTTCACATTCACTTACTAAGCAAAACCCTAGTTTCCAAAATTGACCAAAAAAATGGTCTCTTCTCCATGGAACCAGATTAGAGGGAATCCATAGCACTATCCGAATGTCTTAAATCCAATGGAGCTTATGGTTCGTTGATCCGAGCAATGGTCATGATTCTATGGCACATTGAAACCCACCCCCTACAGGCTTTCAGGGACACCTGTTGAATCCCTAACCGAGGCATAGAATGGAAACCGTGCATTAAAAAGGGATTCTGGTGGGTCGTGAAAGTGTGTTTAGGCATGTGTTATGTGGGAAATCTAGCCACACCTTCATGGTCAAGCAATATGCGAATTTTACCCCCATGTGCAAAAATTTCACATTCACTTAGTGAGCAAAACCCTAGTTTCCAAAATTGACCAAAAAATTGTCTCTTATCCATGGAACCAGATTAGAGGGCCTCCCTAGCACTATCCCAATGTCCTGAATCCAACGGAGCCGATGTTTTGTCGATCCGAGCAATGACCATCATTCTATCGCACGTTGAATCCCACCTCCTACAAGCTTGCAGGGACACCTATTGAATCCCTACCCAGGAGAAACAAATTATTGAAGTGAAGGAGATAATTATCGGATTCAAGGAGATGTCCTTATAGGATCAAATTCAAGATTCAAGGAAAATGCAATAGACATAACCCATATAGAGTGGTATATAATGGTCTTAGGCTATAAGGCATGAGTCATGTAAGTATCAATATAATACAACAAATCCATTGTAGAAGTCTATTGAATTTCTCAATATATCAAGCGCTCAATGTATCAAACAGCAAATAATCAATGATACCATGAAACCAAAATATCTGACTACCACATACCTGACTACCTACCTATGGTCATTCGACTAGACCATCAGGATCACCTATAATAGCAATGGTATCCTTTAGCCTCTCGTGCTCAGAGTAAGGCAACAAGTATCCTAACTTTGTTTGGCATTGTTTGCAGCTGGAGGTTTGTGCCAATAACTAAGTTTGTATAATGGTATACAATTTGACCTGGTCTATAATCTTCAAATACATAACCTTTTTTCTTTCGTACGTGGAAAACCTGTGTCAAATATTCCCCTTTGATAAGCATTGACCCAGTTGGAAAATCATTGCCCACGGAGTCGTTTAATGATACAATGAGGGTCTGCTTCCCATCCAAGCAACATGCCAGCCAGTAGTCATTATGCCATTCATTGTCTCTCGGGACAACCACTACGTATATGTGCCCTGCATAAAATAAAGTGCAGACCTAGGATTCAGCTAACTAAACACAACTAGTCATCAAACATTTCAAAGTGATCAACTTAATAGTCGAACCTAGTTGTATGAGATCTGAAATGTGGTCATAGTCATGTGAAATACTCAAATGACCTTCCTCTAACTGGGATAATTCTGAAGTTATTTGTCGGCCAATGGGGAGTGATACATCATCCTAGCTGTCAACCCAATCTATGGATTCACAGTTGTCCCATTCACCACTGCTACATGGATAACAAAAAAAATAGATTTTTCTTGTCCACATTTCAACTATAGCATTATCTGATGTCCTAATTGAATGGAATGCATGATTTCCTTGGACGGTCTTGCACACATATAGGTGTGATCGATCTACATCGACCACCTCCCAAAAATATCTATGTACATGTGATTTTTGAGATGATTGGTCTTCTTACCTTCTAGCTCCCTGCCCTGTCACTGAAGAACACCATGCAACAATGGTCTTTGCATCTCAGATGAGTGAAATAGTTGTGAATTTCATCTCTTGCCTACGTAATGCAGTCTTGATGCATGCACCTACTCCATCATGTTCCCCTTTTCCATGTCCGGTCTCAAAATGGTTCCAAATATGTGGCACCTTGTGCCTCTTGTGGAGAATACACAGCCATTGGAAGACATGGGAATTTTTGAATTTCCTTGCACAACCATCAGACCAAATCCATTGTTGTTCCATTTGTATATTGTTATCGTCCAAGTGTTTGTAGAACAATTGAAAGCTATGTTGTACAAAATCCAATTCATGACACCTATCATCACTTGTGTAAAAGTGATACTCCTTCAATATAAATCTGTTCTCTTCAGTACTATCTGCCCCATGTCTACAGGTGATATGGACCATTATGCTGACCTAATCTGAATGATAATATTGACTCTGAATATCATTTTGTGTTTGAAGAGTGTATTTTTCCACAAAATCAACCACTGATAATATAGTTCCAATATGAAATGTATCCCTGCATGCTCTAAATTGCTCATCTTGCCAACGAGCCACATGCACATTCTTTACATATTGTTGTGTCTTTTCAAATAATTCCTCCATGAAGTTGCATACCAATACCTGGTATATCAACAATAAAGATGTACAAATCAATAGGTTGTTACATATATGAAGTAGAAATAGATTTCAATAGGAAAAAATACTATTTAGGAACTCGTTGCTAACCTGAGAGGTGATCAATTGTATTTTTTTCCTTTCATTCCCTCCACCAATATCATATGTGACATATTTTAATGATTGCAAGTTCACTTCATGTCTCCCAAGTTCATCCTCATCAGTGACATGTATGCATTTGTCCAAAAATGTCATTCCACCACACCTTACGCATGTCCCATCTATGAAAGGCCTTTGATAAAATGTGCAACCTTCTATCCTTCTACACAAGATGCTATAGATAAACTCTCTAGATGATGTCGGTGGCAATGTAGTTGAGCATTCCTACATAAGAGTGTTATGCAAAAAACGCAATATATGTATATATGTATCATAATAATAAGCGTACTAAATGTGATATCGACAACAACATGTGTTATGAGTTGTGTTTATTTTAACATACCATGGTTTGCATTTCTTGAAGGATCTTTGGCCCAAATTAAGTTCATTATGTTCATGCCTAAACCTCTCATATAATTCTGTTTGTGTCATGTCAAGAAAATGTTTAATGTTGAGCTCACAATCCCTTGAACCCATTCTCAATTTTAGTACATCTTTTTGGTTGAATGAACGTCTACTATTGTCACGCCAAAACTCTTGCACCAATCCCTTTATCACATCAATGAGCTTCATATCGGAGCATGGAAACCTGCCAACGAAGGCCCAGACATCTATTTCACCAAAGTCAAGTTGTTCTCTTATAGAACAATACCTAGGGAGTGCTTTGATATCCAATCCTACAAGTTTGGATGTAGACTTAACAAGGTGAGGGGCCCTGGTGCTTTTGTTCACGATTGATTGCGACAACAAACGGTGAGCTGCATTGCGATCCTTTGAATGAGATTTCTTTCCAATATTACTAAATGCATCTACCAAACTTCTGACAACATAAGAACCTGGTTCAGAACTATTTATCATATTTATCCTTAATTTTTTCCTAACAATAGTCACAGACCTAGATTTTAACAATGATATAAATAATCTACATTTATCTCCATCACATTTAGAATCAAAATAGTTGACAAGTATCTGTTGAGCTTGATATGCAATACTGCGTTTAGACAGTGTACCTTCAAGCAAACCAATGAGACTTTCATCGATTTGTATACATTTTGGAGTTCTTTAGCGTGAAGTTGCTAATGGAGATAGTGAGGTTGAAATTGCACCCTGTACCATATCACCCGTTTGGTCTGGCATTTGAACATGAGTTTCATGTCCTTCCGTGTCTTCCTGGCGGTTGCACAGTGGCAATTGGAAATCCTCTTGAGTGGTCTAAACAACATTGTCTTCTTTGAGCATAGCTTCAGCATTCAATGTCTCTCTAAGTTCGTCACTTGTATACCCACATTCAATTAAATCTGCAAAGGTTTCAGGTGGCCTTGATGTGCACCTACATTTTACTCCTTGATCAGTGCCATTCAGTGCTCGTTCTTCTACTAATATGGTGACCGAAGACCCCTTGAGCGAATGCTTTTGTATTTCTTGATGTGGATTGGTAGGAAGAACTGTGGCATCCTCAATAATCGGAATTGGTTGAGTGTCCATAGAGCGTCTTCGATTGGTCATGTCATTTCTTTTCTTCTCTCTAATTTATTCAAGGATTTCATTGGGTATCTGCTTCCTTTCTGATTTTCTTGCTCGATTGCGTGAGTTTCCCATGACCATAATGATCAATGATATATATGGTTTCCTTTGCTAAATCCACAATGGGAAACTACCCAGGGCTTGGTTTCTTTCTTGCTCAATTGCGTCTAGATACTCAAGATAGGGGGAATATTGGGAAGAATGTTTCCTTTGCTAGCTCCTCAATTCCAAGAAAAATAATGGTAGAGATGCTCTATGGTGCTCCTCAATGGGAAATTCCCCAAGCTTGGTAAATATCTTGAGAAATTGTGTCTAC
Source organism: Pseudotsuga menziesii (assembly GCA_001517045.1). Taxonomy (NCBI): domain Eukaryota; kingdom Viridiplantae; phylum Streptophyta; class Pinopsida; order Pinales; family Pinaceae; genus Pseudotsuga; species Pseudotsuga menziesii. The sequence continues at coordinate 138,107 of LPNX010503708.1, read as the reverse complement.
ATACTCTTGAGCTAGGGGGGAGATTAGGAAGAATACATTGCCTTTGATAGCTCCTCAATTGCAAGAAAAACAATGGTAGAAATTTTGTATGGTGCTCCTCAATGGGAAATTCTCCAAACTTGGTTTCTTTCTTGCTCAATTGTGTCTACATACTCCACCACAGTGGCCAAGTTAATGTTTCCTTTTCTAGCTCCTCAATTGCAAGAAAAACAATTGTGGAGATGCTCTATGTGGCTCCTTGCTCAATTAATGGATTCTTTCTTGCTAAATTCATTCTTTATTTATTGATCCTCAATGTATACCATTCTCCAAGCAAAACTTAGAAACTTGTGGTGGAGACGCTTGATTCACAAAACAAGATTGTGTCAAAATATGGTGAAGAAGATAATGTTCACGCACTATCTGTAACTTGAATTTGCACGCGAAGTGTCAAACCTATGAAAATGTGTTTAGAGTGTTTCTCGAACAATGACTGCTATTGTTTATACAAAGGATAAACGCACACGCGTTATTGTTAACAAAAACGAGGGCGTGTTTTGGATACATAAAATGCGTGCGCACTTCACTCTAATAGAATTTTGAAGC
>LPNX010503708.1:0-124734 GCA_001517045.1 Pseudotsuga menziesii | reverse complement strand
ATATATATATATATAACTTTACAAACATCAAATTTTACCTTTATTTATGGAAAATCCATTTATAAGTTAAATGTTTGAAGACAATTTGGCACCTTTCTCCAAAGACTTCTTAAAAATCGTCGTAAGGACGTGTAAATCCCACCTTTTAGACTTGCCTCTCGCTATGGCCAACAAACTACTAGGAAAATTTAATTACACAATATCAAAAGGGAGGCTGCATCGCATAATGCTTATTAGAAGCGACTTAATTGTTTAGGTTTTCACAGGTTGTTTGATATTTTTTAGAGTTAGAAGCGACTTGTATCAAGATCTCATAGCCTCCCTACAACATAAACATTACAACCGAAATCTATTTTGTTTCACATTATTCGATGTTTTCTAAAAAGCATGAGTTTGCTTAAGTTGTAAGAAACACTCTCAGACACATGAGCATGGAAGCCCAAGGTTGATTATTTCTATATGATAGAGTTCTTCATCCATTGTTGTTGCATTCTAAGTTGATTTATGACCATGTATATAAAATAAACCTAATATACTTAATATAGATATTATTATTCTATTCATATTCTACTTAAAAAGTGTAAATTGGATAAATTAGTCTACTAATAAATATTAGTAAATATATTTTTATAGAACTTTGGAGTAATATCTATATTTTTTGGTTGGTGAAGAATGTTTACACCATCTCTCTGGATTAAACTTTTGAAATTTCTACAATTTTTTTCTCAACACATTTTTTCTAACAATTTCCATTGATCCAACATTTGAGGGATTTGTCCCATGCGTGCTTCAAGACAATGCAAATGTGATTGACAAAGAAAATGAGTTTTTACATCAATTGATTTAAAGAACTGTCTCTAGGTATGTTAATCGAACATAAAACTACCACTGCCCTTTTTGAAAACTAGGCTTATTAAAGGTTTAAGATCATAAGTTTGGACCTATTGGAATAACATGGATACAATGGAGTATAAATATGATACCAAGTTAATATTATTTTCAGATTCCTCATATGACATTGTTATTACACATTGCATTGGACTCATTTTCTTAGTGTCCTAAATGTATACCATTGTTGCATGCTATCGATATTTGCAATTGTTTACATGTAAATGGATTTGAAAACATGGATCATGTCTTACATATCACACTAATTGATAATTGGTGTCTTTTCACAAAATTATTATTTCCATTCAATGTCATTGTGCTGGCATCTGTAACAACGTGTATTTTCTTTCATCTTTCTGACCTGGTACAATGTCAAAACTAGAGTCAAGCAATTTTGGGAATATATGGAGAGAGCATTGGAATATTTTTTTCTTCTAACAAAATTGAGATGATGAATATATATTTAATATAATATTCAATTTATATATCTGAAATAAAAATTGGTAAATCATAGGCTACCAATCAATAGAAGCCTGGAAATTATAAATGGATTTCACAAATACTTGATCAAATACATATAATATTCATCCACATTATTGTATGAAACAAAATCTATGTAGTTGATCAAATACATATAAAATATTCACCCACATTATTGTATGAAACGAAACCCCACACATCTAGAACCAAATTTTTTCTAGTCTTGTAATTATATCTATGGTCATACAAATGGTTTAATTTCAACCCACGTCAGAAACAAAGTATGCCAGTCTCACTTCAATGCTAGTTTTTCAGTGCTTTAATCTCTCATTAAGTGAACTAAAGGCACAAAGAAATGCAATAAATTTGGTTTACTATATAGTCACAATCCATGTTGTATTGCAATTTTTGAAATTTTTATGTGAAATAAAATGGACTTGGATTTGTTTTTATAAATATATTTTGAATGGCTTAACTTTCATCGATAATGGTAGGTTTTTTTTCCTCGGAAAAAAAAAACATAGTTCATTATATTTATAACAAAATACATTACATAGAGGTTATTGATAGCCATATCTAGTCTAAGTCTAATGACATTTTCTTTCAAGAAAAATAGATTTATCTATATGCTCCAATGATAGTTCCTTAGGTCTATGGCATTGTAATCAACCGAGTTGGGTCAAAACAAATCATCGAATATCCAAAAATAAATGGTTCTCTGAAAAGTAACAAGCTATATCTTTTGATAAGGATTGTTCATGCTTGGGAGACTTTTGTCTCCCCTATAAATATTCAGTAATAGATGGAACCCGGGTCAAATTCAATTTTATTTTGATCATTGGAATCCCATCGCAACCAACAATTTTCCATCTGTCGTAGATCAATTTTTGACAGTTGATCTACTTTCGTATTCTTCTCTCTGTATATCTGCTAAAATCTAATAGAACTAAAGAGAGAAGATATTCTGAAAAAAGGTTCTCAATGATAGAATCCACATAAACATTTGATTGTTTCTTTACCTTATTCATCCAGTCGATAACAACTAACGAGTCACCAATTATCTGAATATCATGGGTGCTAATGTTGTGGGAAAGGGTGAGGGTATACTTGAGAGTAATCAATCATGCCCTATTGTTTGTATCACATCCAAGGCCTGCAAAAAAAATTTAAAACTTAGAGTCATTGATATAAATGATACCTCCAACACCTCATTCGGAAGGGTTCTCTTGAGAAGCACCGTCGAAAAAAGCCCATATTTTCTCCTTCTCGGTAGTAAGATATCTAATTAACCGATACTTGCTTATATCAAGAACATGTGGAAATAAATTGTGTGTATCCAGTGCTCTGATACCAAAGACTTTTGGTGGTACATATGATCAGTCCTGAAAAATGGCGATATTCCGAGCACACCATACAAGCCAGATTACAATAACTCATAGTGCCTAATAATCGATAATGGTAGGTATATTTTGAGTGGCCAAATTAACATCACCTCATATTTAATCCAAATCTATCCTCCTAGGTAGAAAAATTAACATCACCTCATATCTACTCTGAGTCTATCTTCCATGTTCGATCACCATATGAATTTCCGAACTCGTGATTGTTTCCATCATTTTTGAAGGTTTTTCTTAAGGACAAAATTACTTTTTTTATCACCATTGAATCAAATATCATCTCCAAATTTGTAGAGTCATCTCACCTATACATAAATTTGTGAAAAGTTACCAAACTTTGATTTCTAGGTTCCACATGCTCTATTTTTTCAGAGGCCGACATCAGATTCTACACAAATTGGTTGTGAATGGACCTTCTTGACATGTCAAATGTCATTGAAAGGTTGTTCTAACAATTTCTAGTTGAACATTTCTACCACAGTGATTTCCTCAATTTTCAGTGACAATATGACTTTTGAACTCAATACATTAGCAATCATTTCTATTCATGTTGATATGTAAGTCCATACTTTGTTCTATACATGGAAACCTTTCTTGTATTCAAAAAATTATTTGAATAATAGGAAATTATAGCTATATGACAACCAACTTTGACAACTACAACAATTCCCTTGGAAATTTATGTCCCCATATTTTGAGGATTGTATACAAACCAACAACGAACATGAAAATTTCCAAGGCTATTCATATTGATTTTTTTGCTTTCCAAAATGGAAATTAAAAAAGAATTCTTGATGCCATAATTTGTTTAAACAAAAATAACTAATGTCCCAAAAAGTCGAGGGACTAATGGTACAACCGAGTGAAAGAATTTTCATATTTCAAAAGAAAAACAATAGCATATAATTGGAGATGGAAACTATTGGACAAATATTGGTTTCAAGGATACATAACATAATCTTGGCCTAGAATCCACTGTGAAGGTAAGGTTATAATGTCGGCCATCAACTTGTTGAATGGCATACTCCCATACATCACAAACAAGAAAAACATAAAAAAACATAAAAAAAAACAAACATACCTCATATCAGTAGCATGACAAACAAGAAAAACAAAACAGAACTCATATTAAGCTAAGTTTAATTCATGTGTGTTAGTTTATCAAACAACCCTTCAGTGAGAAAAAACAAATTAAGGGTCCTTACACACCAATTAATGATTAACAAAAAACCTATTTTTCAGAAATCTCAAATGGAAACATCATAGGAAGAAATCAATTAATTTATAGTGATATGCCATAAATTAAAATGAAAAATTTGTTTGAGGTGAAGTTACAATGATTTTTGGCCTAGATTTTTCTTGTTGTTGTGCCTAGTTCTTGACGCCAACTTTGTTACAAAACTATTCAGCTGTGTCCTTAGTTGTGGTTTTGGATCCTCCACTCCAACTGATATGTGAAAGAATGCATCTTCTATCTATGGTTCAAAGAAAATTTTCTAAAATTATTTCTTCATAGTGGATAGGGAATACCTAGTGCAATTCCTAACCAGTTCCTCAAGTAAGTTTAGGTTGTTGAGGGTGTACAAAGAACTCAAGGCCATCAACATCTAAGGAACCAGTGTGTGCACACGAGTGGGCGATGGAGATGGTAGGATAATAGTGGGACATCGACACCTCTGCAAGATAGAAACAACATTACTAGTTGTTGCGTACCTAGACTACTATCCCACCCCGATCTCAGTCTTTCCTCCTGTCACAATGTGATGCAGGTTCCGACCAATTCTGTGCTAGATGGAAATCATGCCAATGTGCTAGCCTTCTAAGTAGAGGATGAAAGGAACTTAATATAGCCATACTTGATATGAAATATAATAAACTTAGTGAATTTCCTCCTCGGTATGGGGCTAAATAAGTCCTCTAATCGTGTGATTGGATAGAATGGTAAGCAGGACTAGAAACTTGGGTTATATTGTTTTTAAAAACATGTGTAACTAATACATTAGGGAAAAACAAATTTCAATAACCCTGGTTGCATGGAAGGGACCAATGTATACATAGAAATAAATACAATATTAAAAAATGTAAACTAAAACACAATAACCCATGATCATAAAGCAAATTTTAAATATCCAATACTTTCTACTCATCTTGAGAAAAATTATATTACCTTCAAATTTACACTTTCTCATAGGTTAAAAAAAAAAAAAAAAATTCACCAACCCGACACCACAAAATTACATAAAAGAAAATTTTGTTTTAGAAATTCATTATGTGTCACAATGGAGAGTAATTAAGAGCAAATTACACATAAAATATATGGAAAAAGGTTCTTTTTCTTGAGGATATTTGTATGACCATTTGTACGAAATATCCAACCATATTTTTTAAAACTTCAAGAATGATAACGAAAATAAGCATTTTTAGGTGGTGGTTCTTGACGCTTCTGTGGCAGAGGTGGATCTTTCTATGGTGGGTGGTGGCCCTTCTCTGTGGATGCGGTGATGGGTGGCATCGCATGGTGGTACTGAAGTTGCCCAACCTATAGTCGGTGACCCTCTCGGGAGTTATATAATTGTTGTTGTTTTATTGGAAAGAGGAGGATCCCATGATGAAGATGGCAACAACAGATCCATCGGATATCATGTTGGCGGCCCAATACATGCTGATTTTCAAGCGATGCCTTTAATTAAATGTATTGGGAACTTTAGTTCATAAAGGGACATATTATATTTTTTTAGATGGAAAATTATCTTGGTAACTTTCATAATTTTCTACTCTTCTTAAGCATGTTTTTTTTTTTACTTGAGCATATTTTAGATCTATCGATGTCTTGTAAAAGGGATATAAAAGGGTATTGAGCTTGATTTTACCTCTTTAAGCTGTGTTTTTTGGGCTTAGGGACTTGTATGAGGGAGATAAAAGGGTATTGACCCTGATTTTACCTCTTTAAGCTGTGTTTTTTTTTGCTGAGGAGCTTGTATGACTGATAAATTTAATGAACAATTTGTTTTATTTTTATTATTAGAATACAATTTTTTTGGGGAAAAGAAAAATAAAATCGCATTTATAATCTGTGTGTTATTTTCATTCTATTATATTCGTTGTGACCTTTGACTTAAATGTATATTTCAAAATAAGATTTGGAAATTTATTTTGAATTTTTGTATGAGTGTCAAGTATTGATACAAATTTTGATGTGTTTGGGAGTTAATCATTTGTTTGATTTTTTCGAATTTTTTGTTAATATTTAAAATCTGTTAAAAATGTTATGAAAAAATAAGTTATTCATGGGTATTGAGAAGAAATATAATTAGATTAGAGATTTGTCCCTCTAGCGGAACTCAATATCCTCAACTCAAGGTGAATTAGAGGCTCGATAGTCATAGGCAACTAATCCATGCTCATAAGACATGCAAACCACATTTACTTTCGTGGACAATAATTTAAGATCATATCAAGGGCACACATTACAGGAAAAATGATTTGCATCAATTGAGTATTACAAAGTTTTGAGGAATCAAAATAAAAAATGGACTAATTCGACAATAAAGTCTCATTCTTGGAAAAAAGGAAAATTAAGAATAAAATATGGGACAATGGATAATTTAACTCCCTGGTATTTTAACATGACTAAACTTAAGCTTGAAATTCCAAGCGGAGAAATGGCATCATTAATCCCAAAACAATGCCAAGTGGTGGATCAAATTTATTCATAAAGACGTTACTTAACTCTCGTGTACTTTATGGTACACTCCCACTCCTCTCACATAATGGAGGCACAATATTTTATGACAATGGTTGTTAATATGGTAAAACAAAGTTTGAATCATGACATTGGTTGTTAATATGGTAAAACAAAGTTTGAATCCTTTGTGCATGATTTAGTTGTTGATATATGTGAGCAAACATAACTATCATCAATTGGAATCTTGGAATGGTGGGCTATTTTTGGATGGGGTTCAAGTGATTTCTTTAGTTGGAATTTGACATGGATCTATGAGATGGTATGTCTCTCTTATTTCCATGAGTCTCGATTTTATGTCGATGGAAAACCACAAACATCAAGCTCGATGTGATTTATGTGAGGTGTTGAAATTTCAATGTGTGTTGAGAAGGCATGTGAGTTATTGAGCATATAATCATTCAACAATTTCCCATATAGAAAAATTATAGGTTATATTCTCAAAAGGAAGCTCAAAATCTTGGCCATGCAAAAATCCTAGAGGTATTGGTTAAAAAAAATCAATTGAAAAGTTGGAAGAAGTGTGCAGTGTGCTCCATCAAATTGTAACAAGCTCGAATAGGAAGTGCTATCTCAATTAACAATGTTAATTACTTCAGTATATGAAGGAGGAAATGATAAATATTCAGTCCAACAAGCACCATAGGAAGTGGAGATGGAGAACCTGAACCAGAAGATCAATCTTCCTCCATAAAGACATAATGAAGCTCACAATGTACATGCTATTAATTATATCCAAATTCTCTTATGTTTTCTAAAACAATTATAATTTTAGGCTAGTGTAATAAGGTATATACCAATAAGTTTCAATGGTAACCCTTATGCGATAAATAGACAATATTCTTTGTTGTAATTTGTTTTTGCAGTTCTGGACATTTCTTGATATTTTGGGTCATGAGAAACCCTATATTTTTTTATATTACAATGATTGAACAATACAACTCTAACATTATTTTAATGAAAACTTAAACATTCCATATAAATAATTTTTTTTTAAAATCCCATTTTCAAATAGTACAAAATTTATAATTAAATGATTTGTCATAATAGAAAATAAATCTTCACCAAATTTTCACCTTTTCTTACATGGATTCCACTTGTGCAACTGACCTTGGTCTAGTATTGCCACTTATACATAGATTTCACATGGATGGTCCTTTATACCTTTCTATTTTCTTCACAAATTTTACTCAAGACAAGATTGGGGAGATGGACACTGAATTTGGGTTGAAATCCAAAAACCATTTCTCCGAATGAAGATGCCATCTTTGTGCCAAAACCATGATCCATCCTCCATAACCTTTGTACAATCTAATGGCTTGTTAAAATATATGATAAATTAGTTGAACTAGATTATTTAGAGAATATAATAAAGGAATGAATACAAATGGAAACACACAAAAAGATTTTGCAAGGAGCACAGTAGTACAATAAAACTCAAATTCTATTAATGAATGAAATGTAAGATGATTGTAAGTTGCAAATCAATACAAACTAGTTAGAATGCTGGTATCTTATCTTTGAAAACATATGTTTCATCTACACTCATTTAAAATAAGACATTGCAAGAGGAAAAAAGTTCCTTTTTAACATAAAGTTTGATGCCCTACGATGAAAAAACCTTAAATATCCAAAACCCTAACCCTAGGAAATGACATGAAAAAAGGTACTCTGGGACCTTGAGAAGGCTAGTTGATAGGTCAACTTCTCAAGGAAGAAACTTTTGAATAAAAAAATTATATTTAGGGTGTTTCTTGGACTCATAAAAATATTAACTCATGATCCATGAATTTGGTAGGCAATGCAATCAAAGATTTTGTTTTTCTACATTCACTACCAAAAACACAAGGAACATACCTAAAATAATGCATTCAAAGTTTGGGACCTAAAAAACTAAAGTAAAATTGCCAAGGTGTGGAACCATTAAAATACGTGAAAGAAGTGGGTGGCCCCAATATCCACCTAGATTAGAAGTCATTAGAGTAAATATTTACCATGCATGTTGAATACTAGTCAGGGTCCATACATTTATTGAGCATTTCAAATGATGACTAAAACCCAATGAATCTACATATGATACCACTTTTCTTATAGTGATTGATGAACATATTGATTCCCTTCAGTTAAATCTATTACACAAGGGCACATTCATGTTTCTTCATAATGAAGCCCCTAATTGTGGAATTTTTATTATCAAAGGGACAAATTTATATTATGTTTTGGACTACATATTTGAAAGAGTGAGGATACAATTTTTTTCCCTTTTACAATTCCTATAGGAGGAGAAACAGTATATATTTATAAAGTGGGTCCTTCCTCTACTCCAAACACTTCCATGGACACAAAGTACCAAGTGCAAGGTAAACTCCTTGTGAAATTTATAATCAGATAGAGTACAATCATCTTCCAACTACTTATCTATTGCTTACATACAAAGATCAATATCTATTAATCATGGAAAACTCCCACCTTGTCTTGGATCACATCCTTTGCGTTTTTAAAGAGGTTCAATCTCCCATATCCAAGATAATATATTTCTTTGTAAACGAATTTACAAAGGGATAAAAATAATTCCCACTAATATTTCAAAAGAAACATGAAAATTTCTCACTAAGATTTCAACAATGCACTTTATGCACTTGAAATTGATGACCCTATTTCTACCTCTACAAATCACATCAACAAATTGTTATCTAACAAGATCTCTCAAGTTCAAAAGCTCCGAGCCTCAATTTAAATTTAATTTCCCACCATTCCCCATATTATTACTATTTTTTCCCTATAACTTTCAAATAGTGATTTAACCAAAATTTGTGAACCTTACTTAATATGGAAGATTCCACATCATTTGGGTGCAAAAAGAAGGGTACAAAAATCATAATGCTCTCGCATGTTGGCAGTGCATGGTATGCACACAATGTGCCCTTAAAATAATTATGTTATCAACCTCATGTTCATTGTGTGAATGTTATAGTGTACTATCACAATATTCAATTAGACTCGAAAAGGAGTGGTAAAGTGGAAATCATGGTTATGGTATCGCAGGTCACACGATCAAACTCAAAGGTGGTACTATTGCAACAGTTTTAAGTTGGTCTCTAGTTGCTATGTAAAGATCAACCTACATACACACCCTAATATTTAAAAGGTCCTACTTGAACTACTAGTTTTGAATGTCAGTACCAATATGTATGCTTTAAGAACTTTTCGATCCAACGAAGGCAGTGACTATATGTCACATGAAACTTTGATAACAAGTAACCTATACAAAATGGTGTGTGGCAAAAGAAAATAAATTCAAAATAACATATTATGGAAATGGTCAAATCCTAAGATTTGGTATGCATATTAGTGATGAATACATTCATTTGATCCATGAGTATGTAAAGTTGCACATAGATCGAGGGTGGCCAACATTATAGTGGACATGATTATATCAATATTCATCAACTACACTACATAATATTGACAAAGTAGAACCAAGAATAGGAGTGATAAAGGATTAACCAATGGGTGTAGAGCCTATCCATTCATAAGAATGGTTCAAGTATGAGCAACATACATATTCTATAGGAGTTAAACTCATGCACAAGTCTGAAAGATATTTGAAAATAATTATAGATATTTCTCATTTTAATCAAAATAGTCACCAACACTCAAATTTAGTGTTTTCTTTTATTACAAGAAGGGTCTACTTTCTATAATGTTGATTATAATTACACTTTTCATTGTACAAGATTTTGTGCCTTGTGATTATAGAATGCAAATATGCGGTCCCGGGACATTTTAATAAGAGTAAATCAATTGGTTTTCTTATTCACTTATTATTGCAACAATGTATCTTATGGAAGAATTTCTAACATAGAATAGCACCACACACTTGAATGGATTAGAAGCATTTTGATTTCCCATATTTGTTGTCCACCTTCATAATAAGCTACCAATTTAACTTGGACTACATTTCATGCCTCAATATAAATATGCAACTTTAGTTATAGTTGGAATTGTGGGACTCACCCTCACAATCTATGCTCATGTTACAAAACCCAACTCGAAATATATTGGAGTATTATGAGTAAATATGGTTGATTTATTGGTAGAACAAAAGTATTTAAAGCCATGGAAAAGTATTGTAACACTAGGATATTTTTATTATTGTATTCTCCTTGGTATTGACCCTATACATGTTAAATACAAAGGGTGATGAGCAGTAGAAAATTTCAATCTCATAACTAAAACTTTGAGCGAAAAAAGTAGGGGTGCTCATGCAAAAGAAATGTTGCTTTTGTATTTCCCACTTGAATAGAAAGAGGGAAGGATAAAGGTAGGAATTTCCATAATTGAATTAGAAAGGTACCTTTTGGCATACCCTTCCATTTAGGGTTTCTATAAGAGAATTTATTAAAATAAGAATGGCCCCTCAGTTCTTTCAAATCGCATACTTTAACCCTAAGAAAAAAGTAAGTCTACATGCCTACATCACATGCCTCTGCAAATTTTATATGTAATGTCCCATATTAATAACAACAACCACTATTATTATCACTAAAGAGATAACATGAAAAATTAAATAATAAGAATGATGATAAGGAGATAAGGATGAAATAATTATATAATAATAACAATTTTGATATAACAATTAAGAAATAAAAACAACTAATAGCACTATATTAACTAACATAAATGAATTAAAATAATATCATATTAAGTTGTGGAGGGAAAATGATAAAATGAAAAGAAATTTATTTAAAGAGATTGGAAGAAGTGGTGAGATGCCATTTTTCTAGATGGGGCTTGGGATCCATGTTTGAAGGTACGGATAGCATATATTAATGTTTGAGGGCTCAAGGGTTCTCAAAATTTGACTAAAGGGTTTGGTTGGAAGGAGATTCATCGGTCGAATTCCACCTTTCCCGTGTCAATTATTGTTGTTTATTATTGCTTGGATATATTCAATGGATAAGATTGTTGAGATATTTGGTAAATCAAATATTTTATCATTTAATGCCAAGTAAGTTCTCCATCGTTTTTATTTTTAATTTCGAATCGTGTAATTATTTTGTTATATATATTCATTCTTTACATGTGTATTTAGTATAGATGTCGTTGTTATATGTGAAATAATGAATTGGCATAGTCAAATAATCAATTAGTTCCAACTTCTTAGTGGGGACTTAATTAATAGAGAGGTTATTTTTACATTGATTCTTGACTACTAACTACATGAACTCATTCAAAAGAGATGGTTGTATATATTACTTCACTAACTTCTAAATTAAGGGGGTTAGGGTAGGACCCTAACAAACTCTTAAGTTGAATCAATTACACCAATAGATTCACTTGAAACCTATGAGGGTAGAATTTTATTTGCACCACATATTTAAAATAATCCCATCAAGTGATATGCATTTCTATAATAGCAAACAATCTTTGGTGATTATCCCACCAATATATGGTATTTTCTTCTGTATGAACCTTGGTAATCAGGATCTTTTGCACATTAGTGATCTCAAGTGGAGTCTTGAAGTATGACTTTAGGCTATGCTACAAAGAGTTAAACTTCTCAAGGGTTGAAGTTTCCATCAAATTTACGGATCTATACATTGCTTCTCATTTGAAAATAAATCATCAATGTTGCATTTACTTTAGGATGATTTTGTAAGAGAACCTATAGAAGGACCTTATCATCTTCTACATCACCTAGGTTATATTTTTTATCATTTTCTTAAGAGAATCGTAATTGAATGATTCATGTGTCAACTCTTATGCACCACCTATTAGAGCCATTGTGGATAAGATTTGGGACAAACCAATTAATATCCTACAATGGGTCTACCTTTATTCAAGTCACAAAAGAAATCCTTCGGGGAGGACACAAAATGGGTTTGTCATCCTTTTGACCCCCATAGTAGCAATAGGAGGTCATCAAGAACATGCTTCTTAGTAGTGCAAGGAATTCTTCTTGGATGCCACAATCATGAAGGATTTACCAAAATGGGCCATGGCATTTTCGATAAGTGAATGTGATGTTAAGATGATGAAGAGCACCAATATTGAAATGGTATGTGTATGAAACAAGCAAGCATCTTAATTTCTCCAAATGTATAACTCCAAAAATTCAAATATTGTCAAAAAAATATAAATCTAGTTGAGGATAAAGGACTTAAACTCTCAAGGGGCTTGATCATACCAAGCTTAATTGTTTGAGATCTAGTAAGAGTAAGAGATGAAAAATTCTTAAATTCTTTTAATATAATTAAATTTTACTAAATTTATAATATAATAAATAAATAATAAATAATTTTAAAATATATATACATGACAACTTTACAAAGTACATATAAATAAATACAATACTACAAAATATAGAATAAAACATAATAACCCATCATCACAAGGAAAGTTTTAAATATGTAAAACTTTTCACTCATCTTGGGATAAAGTATATTTCAAATCTTGATAGGAGGTTTCAGGGCAGGGTTTCATAGTTTCAGGGTTTCATGGGTTCCAGTATTTCAAGGTAGCAGCCTTCGGGAAGGAAACAAGTATGGGCATACAATTTGGCTATTGATACTTACATAGGGAATTTACAGGATGGTGTTTTTATTGCAATCAATAATAACCTGGTGCGTATATCCTCTTTGTAGATGATGGAATATACATCTGGAAGGAGAAAACCATGATCATCACAAGATACATGTGTGTTGGTTTTTATTTTAGTGGGTTTATTTTTCCCTTTAGATCCGGTTTTTTGGGGGTTGTAGGGGCTTGAATAGGGGTTTATTTGGTGGTTTGTTTCCAGTCACTAAGTATTGGGTGCAGTCAGTTATTTATCTGAGTATCTTCGGGTATGTGATGAAACTGCCATACCCTGATTATATTACTCCATGTGGGGGGGCACTGGGTTTTGGGTAATAGTGGATATTTTTTCGAGGATTTGTTTCAAGGTTTTTACCATATGTATGGATCACCTAGTGGACACACACATTGGGCATTGGGGTATGGGTCCCCTGATGTGGAATCAAACGGATGGTGGGAATGGGATATTATCCCTACGTCTGATTTGTTTTATTGGGAAATATATTATCAACTCCACCCAGAGTTGAGAATATTATCTTTGAGGGTCAGCAATATAGCCTTTTTCAACCCCAATAGAGGTGGAAGGTATAGATGGTATACAATCAATTCCATCAAAAACTAGCACATCCATAAAACAAAACTATCCATGCAGCTTGGGAACCCTACACACATGTATGTAGACGACACCATTTGGGGTTATAGACTCAATGGAATCCCTAAACCCTAATAACCTTGGACCTAAGGGGGAAAGAAAGGGGGTGGGGCTTGGCCATACAGGTAACCAGAGGAAATCACTATCATGTGACTCTAACATAGCTGACAGGGTTCCAAGAGGACATTCAAGGGAAGGTAATTAGACCTCTCTAGCTAGTATAGCTCACTTCAAGAAATATAAGAGGTGGAATCTATGCGTGGATGCAAGGAATATGGTTCTTGGACAAGATTTGGGAAGGGGACATGTTATTAGTCTCTCATTAACATATCTAGTTTGAAATTTTAGTTATAAGGCCATGAACAGAGGGTTCATTACTAGATGGGTGGAGACGGTATGGAAACTGGTATATGGCTACTGTCCTGAGATCTCCATTTTATCTCAAGGTTTGTATGGATTTACCTTTAATAACAAATACCATGCTACTGCTATTTTGGGAAGGACATCGTTGAAAGATCAAGGAAGTCTCATGCTGAAAAGATGGCAGTCTAGTTTCGATCCACGCATGGAGAATATTATATATAGGCATATATGGTACTCCTTACGGATTTACCTCTCTCTATGTGGCATAAGGTTGCATTCAAAGCTATGGGTAATCACTTGGGGTGATTTTTGTATGTCGATGAGGATGTCTTGAATGGATTGGACAAGTGAGTTGGTCACATGTTGGTGGAAATAGATGTTACAAAGGGGTTCTTGTACAAGTTGGTTATTGAATGGAGGGGTCATAAATATCACCATATACTTGACTACTAGGGGATCCCTTTTATATGTATGAAGTGCAGGGTGGTTGGACACTTATGGAAGGATTGCAAGTCTTCGATCTCAGGTTCAACCAGTAATGATTCTTTTAATTTTTTTGGAGGATGGTCCTTGGAGGAATATAGTGATGGGAAAGGAACCGATGGCATGAAAAAAATATGCAACCTTCTATAATTTTCAACCATGGTACTTCTGATACTACTCTTCCCGAACAAATTGGTAAGATAAAAGTCCTAGCCCCATCCTTTTATAATACTTTTACTTATGATGAATTAGAGCACATTTTTAGTAGTTATTTATCTCAGAAAATATGGGGAATATCTACATGAGAGGGTTTTGTACCTTTAACCTTTAATTATAATCTGAGGGAGGAAATGAGCACCATGAGGATGGGACATAAGTGAATACATCGGTGAATTTGAGGAATGGTGTAGGTATGGGAGTTTCCATTGGAATAAACATTACGGCCCATACTTTATACCCAATACCTAATATCGATGGTGTAGATAGGAATCCTTTTGAACTATGAACTAGGAGGGGGGTAGGTGATAATTAGGGGGATACTAGGGATCCTTCGGATGGTTCCTAAACATCCATAGAACCACAATTACCTGTATATTTTTGTGAGGCTGCAAAGAAAATACGTATGCCAATTTTTATAGGTAACATTCCCAAAATTTTATCTAAGACACTACTCAATGGATCCTTTATGGAGGATGTGTTAATAGAATCCTCTTCAAAGAATAAGATGAGTAGGAAGGGAGTTATACAGGGGGACTAGTGACTGATCTATATCCCTTAAAAACTTGAATAACAAGGAATCCCATCTCTACACATGAGGGTGGTCAATTGGAAGATTCAAAGGTTTCAATAACATCACCTTTACTTAGGGTCCTTGGAGAAAATAAATCCCTTTCCAATGTTAAAAAATGAAACTAATATCCATCAACATCAGACGACTAGGGGTACGCTCCAAACGAATGTCTCTCAAAATACTTGTAGAGGAGAATAGACCAAATATCATATTTATTCAGGAGACTATGGTAATGAGTGAAAAATCCAAGTCTTTTTTGGAAATTTCCTTCCAGGATGGGACATAGTCGTTGGGACAATCAGGATGACTTATCTCATCTTGGAATCCCAAGAGGGGTAGATTTACTCTATATCACATGGTGCTTGGTATTCTTATTATGGGGGACTTTACTAGTTTTTAGCACTGAGATTCATATGATTTATTGTTATGGTCCATGTGGAGACAAACAACTATTTTGGGATAAGATCCTGAGAAGTGATATATTGAAACTTCCTAATATCATATTTGGTGGGGATTTGAATATTAATGTGGGAACGAATGGGGTATGGGGAGAAAAGGGCCAGCTTGACCCTATGGGTGATTATTTTATTCATCCTTTTGAACATGAATATCTAGTAGATATTGTCACTGACCCTAGGATACCTACGTTGAATAATATGAGAACTGGAAAAGATACCATTTGTAAAAGATTGCACCGGTTTCTAATTGTTGAAGGATTGTTGCTATATGTTGGGAAATATAGGGCATGGGTTGAAAATAATCCTATTTCAGACCATTTCCCTATTATTATTCAATTAGAACCTGTCAAGGGGAACATTTTTTATCCATTCAAATACAATCATTCATGGGTGAGAGAATTAGAATTTAGGGAGATGGTGAAGAAGGAATGGGATTCTATGACTCATATTACCTATCACTCAACTCTGAATAGGTTGGTTCAAAATTTCAAATTATTAAAATTCAAGGTATTCACTTGGTAAAAGGATCAAAAAAGAAAATTACATGAGGAGATACAAGTTGTGGAATTATCAATTAGATGGGTAGATGAAGACTACAAGAGTCGTTATTTTCCAGCTAATGTTTTGGAGATTTTAAAGGAAACATAAAATAAGAGAAACCATTATCTTCTTTTGGAGGAAGAGAAGTGGAGAATAAAGAGCCATGCCCAGTATTTAATACTGGGTGACTAGGATACCAATTTTTTTCATTAATTCACAAATGATTGGAGAGCTCAAAATACTATATGGGAAATTTCGAATCAAGAGGGATATATAGTAAAAGGAAATGAAAGCATTAAAACTAAAGTTGTAAAACATTTTCACACTCTATTATCTGATCCTGGGGGTAATTTAGTGATTGATCATATGCACATTATTTAGAAATTCCTCGTGTTTTTTAAGGATCATGAACAATCCATTGGTGGAAATTAGTTTCTATTGAAGAAGTGGAAGTGGTATTAAAGGGGTTAGCCAAATCCAAGAATCTTGGACTAGATGGATGGATAGTAGGACTCTTCTTGGAGTTTTTCAACATCATGGGGGTGATAGTCTGGATGTTGTGAAAGAATCTAGGGTTACAGGGAAGATTTGTGATTAATTGAATAATACATATATAGTATCGATTCCTAAGATCCTAAAACCCAACTCTTTCAATGACTTCAGATCGATATATCTATGCAATTTATTGTACACAATTATATCAAAAATTATAGCAAAAAGGGTTAAGTCGATGTTTTTTAGGTGCATAACAATCGAACATCTTGGCTTCCTAGAAATTATAAGGATACATGATGCAATAGGTGTATCACATGAAGTTTTGCATAGTATCAAATAGAGTGGAAAGAAGGCTATGGTGATCAAAATGGATTTAGTGAAGTCCTATGATCGAGTGGATTGGGGATTCCTTAGACTAATCCTTCTATAGATAGGGATGGATATAGCATCTAAAATTTGGATAATGGCTTGTTTGGAATTGGTTAGCTAAAAAGTGCTGATTAACGGATCACCTAAAAATTATTTTAGGGGTAGCAGGGAGAAAGGAAAGTATTCCCATTGTCCCCTTTATTATTCCTGATTATCATTGAATTCTTGAGTAGGTTTGTAAATGATCATAAGGAGAAGGGAGAGATAGCAAACATCAAAATATCTTCTATTAGATGAGTTACACATATTCTATTTGTATATGATGTAAGGACATGTGGGTCAACTCAGATGGTGGAATGGCATACATATAAATGCATACTTGACTCCTTCTACATGGAATCTAGGATTATTATGAGTATCACCAAGTTGACTATGTTATATCATGGAATAAAAGATGATGAATTGGAACCCTTTAAGACCTTTCTTGATCTATATTTATGTGAGAACAAAATGAAAGAACATATATAGAATCATAAACAAAGACATATTCCAAATAAAACATAGATACAGTAAACACATATTCTATTAAATGGTGGAAATAGAATGGACTATATAATAAAGTAGTTAGAATTGTGGTAGTTGTACCTCTGAGAAGAGATGTGGCGGGTACGCTCAACCGAGCCAAGCTAAATACAAAATGAGGTAGAAAGGTCCTATTTATAATAATCATGAGGGAGAGAACCATAAATGACCAAAACATAACCCTAGAATATGAATTGTCATAAAGTTTGTAGCCCCAAGCGGGTTAGTTTAACAATCAACTTACGAGGGTGATAACTTTTTCATACGATATTCATTTGGGGTGTCTGATAGCCCATTGGAAAGGTCTATTTGGGATTTACATCTATTAACTAGGGCCAAGTAAATGTCTTTAGCAACCATTTGGCCCCTTGAATCGCTCAAAACACATCATTTAGCGCCTCAAAATGGACCCAAAAATACGTAGAAAAATTACTAGGAAACTGCCAAAATGGGCAATTGTTTTAAGCCAGTGGAATAGGTGGGTGGCTACTAATCTCCATATGGATCAATCCTCCCCCCTTACTAAGCAATGGTCTCCCCACATAAAATAATGTATCATAGCTCGAACTATGTGTTGATTTGATCTCCTGGTGCACCATTCGTTGACATGAAAATGTTACCTTTCTTTGACATCTTGAGAGGGTTACAATTGATGTTGATGATGTGCTAGATTTATTCAAAAATTATGGTTGTCATGTTATACTTTGGCTGAACTGTCCTGGGTGATTTATTTCTGAACGAGCACGTTGAATGCATGCCATTTCATTGTAGAGGTACTTGAATGGATGAGGGAACATTGAATTTGTGTTCTTGTTTATGATGAATAGATGGACCCTGTGCAGAGGGTGTGCAGATATTTGTGATATGATGTTCTCCTTTAGAGGAAATTGTGAAGATGGATAATTTCCCAGTGTGGGAGACTATCTTATTTCCCTACAAGACTATGGCAGGTGCAATTCTTCCTGGTATCCGATAAAGTTGTCCTCCTAAAGTGAAAGTGAAAACGAGCACATTGAATGCATGCCATTTCATTGTAGAGGTACTTGAATGGATGAGGGAACATTGAATTTGTGTTCTTGTTTATGATGAATAGATGGACCCTGTGCAGAGGGTGTGCAGATATTTGTGATATGATGTTCTCCTTTAGAGGAAATTGTGAAGAGGGAGAATTTCCCAGTGTGGGAGACTATCTTCTTTCCCTACAAGACTATGGCAGGTGCAATTCTTCCTGGTATCCGATAAAGTTGTCCTCCTAAAGTGAAAATGGCACTATGAGATCATGACTCATATACAGAATGACAATTACACATATATGAATGTCCTAAAAGAACATCACAGAATTCAAGTGGGTCCACATCACACGATACCTTGTCTTTGAAAGGATTGATGACATATGGTAGGAGGCATTGTTGACTAACACAGGTACCTCATACTTGGCTCAGCCAAACAATATTGTACGGTTTCGGGTGTGTTGTTTTCATAACCTCCAATCTCTTGATGACTTCTACTAATATTAGGTTCTTTTGGATATCATTGTCAGCAAAAAAATGTACTGGGATTATCTTCACCCACATCTGGGAGTGCAAGAGGTGCACCTATACCTCTAACTCTTCATATTCCTCTTCTTGAATCTGTGTGGTAGCAACATTGACACTAAGTTCTACATCAATGACACACTTCCCCTGGTTCACGGTCATATCATTGGGTTCTGAATCAGAATTGGGATCTAATTCTGAATCTTTGATATCATCCACTAATGACTTCTTTGAGAGACATTCATCAGTGTTGTGTAATGGTCTTTTGTGGAAGTCACACCACTTCCTAGTTTCCTTCTTTGTCCTTCCATTACCCTTCTTTTCTTGTGGTTGGGACTGGTTTTAATTTCCTTGTCCCGTTTTCTACAGACCATGGTTTCCCTTTCCTTTCTTTTGTGGTGGATTCGCTATTCCAAATTCTCACTTTTTCTTTTTTTCCAAAATTTCTCCTTGATTTTTAGAACATACCAATAGGTAGCTATGAATGAAAATATTTTTAGGAAGTCCACATATGTCCATATGTATGATGTAGGCCAATTTGAGTTTCCAGTACCATGTGTCACTTAGAGTCCTTGATACCCAGCTTTATTGTCAAGGTATGAAATTTGTTGGTGTACTCTGGCAGCATTTGGTCCCTCTTGACAGAGAATGGTCCATTTTGTGTACTAGTCATCATAGTTTCTCACAAGGGAAAACTATTCCTTGACAACATCCATCAAAGAATCCCAAGTGGGATTGGCCTCAAACATTCCAGACTCATCTGATGAGTTTTTCTCACAATAAGTATCCCACCAATGTTTAACATGTGGTGCATCCTTAAGGAGTGCAAAGGTGATATTTTCCCTGTTGAAATTTTATTGGACAAAGAAATACCCTTCTAGAATATTGAACCACCTATATAGGGAATCAACATCAATCTATCCTACAAATAAAGGAATATTAAAGTTAACTTCTACCTTGAATGGATTTTCATCTCCGAAATGATTGCTCGTTGAAGGTGCATCTGCTACTGCCGATATTCCTTGAAGGATCTGGGTGAAATTATCCATCATCTTGTTCCTCTATCATGCAAGGAATCCCTCCAGCAATGACTTGATAGGATCTCGTGATACCTCGTCTCTCTTTTCTTCCACCATAGGAGGTTTCTTAGGATGACAAGGGTGATCTTCCCCCATTGAAACTAGTTTGAGACCCAACTCTCTATACTCTGACCTCGTTAGGGACATGCACCAAGAAACAATCAAAGAGAATATTGCTTCGATACCACTGATCCATATTTATGTGAGAATAGATATAAAATCATAAACACAGACATATTGCAAAGAAAACGGAGATACAATAAGCACATATTTGATTGAATGGCGAAATTAGAATAGATTGTACAATAAAGCAACTAGAATGGTGGTAGTTGTATCTTTGAGAAGAGATGTGGCAACTACGCTCATCTGTTCCAAGATGAATTCAAAATGAATCCAAAAGGGCCTATTTCTAATAAGCACGAGGGAGAGAACCCTAAATTTACAAAACATAACCCTATAAGACAAGCTGTCATAAATTTTGTGGCCCCAAGGGGGTTAGTTGAACAATCAACTTCCCCAGGTCATAAATTTTGCATATAGTCTCTGTTCACTACAACAAAACCCTATGATTAGAGTCTCTTTTAACTTCATTTTTATCATCCACTGTCACTTTTAGTGTATTTTTCATCATTTTTTGAAAAAGTGGACGCTTTTCCATGGGATGGCACTTTTAATGGCGTTATTCCCATCCCTTTTTAAAATACATTGTTATTTTGGATGATAATTAGAATCCTAATTAGAATCCCTATTAGCATCCCAATTAACATCCAAAATATCATCCCATATAACGCCCAGAATAGCCTCCAGAATATCACCAAGAATAGAACCATATATTGAGCCATGAGGGTTAGAGCCAAGAATTGCACCATAAATGTTTCCTGAAAAAACATCTGACATAGCGCCAAGTATAGAGCCACGAATTGCAATTAGAAAACATTCAACATAGCGCCAGGTATAGATCCAGGTATAGCAGCTAGAATAACACCAAAAATTTATTGTCCCAATTAACGTCCAAAATAACATCCCATATAATGCTCATAATAGCCTCCAAAAAAACATCAAGAATAGCACCAAGCATAGCACCATATATTGAGCTAGGGTTAGCACCATGAATTTTTCCAAGAACAACATCCAACATAACGCCAAGTATAGAGCCAGGAATTACACCTAGAAAACATCCAACATAGCATTAAGTATAGAGCCAGGCATAACTCCTAGATTAAAGCCAAAAATTTCAAAAGAAACTGCACTAGGCATTGCACTAGGTTTAGAGATAGGAATTATGTTCGAAAAATGTCTAACATAACATCAGATATAGTTCCAACATTATCACCAAAATTTGTGCTAGGAAAATAGCCAGAAATTTCAGAAGGAATTATGCTAGGAATTGCACCAGGTATAGTGCTAGACATAGCATGAGCAATTGTGATATGAATTTCAGAAGGTATTGTGCAAGGAATTTCCCTAGGAAAAGGGCCAAGAATAACGTCAAGTATAAAACTAGGAATAGAGTCAATAATTGCACTTGGAAAACATCCAACATAGAGCCAAGTATAGAGCCAGGTATAGCGCTTAGAATAGCGCCAGAAATTTTGAAAGGAATTGTGACAAGTTTAAAGGCAAGAATTGCGCTTGAAAAAACGTGTGACATAGCATTAGGATTAACGCCAAAAAATTTTCTAGGAAAATAGTCAAGAATTATAGAAGGAATTGTGCTAGGAATTGCACCATGCATAGTGGCAGGTATAGAGTTGGACATAGCACTAGGAATTGAGACAAGAATTCGAAAGGTATTGCACCAAGAATTGCCACGGGAAAAGGGCCAAGCATATCACCGGGTATAGAGATAGACATAGCACCAGGAATTGCATTAGGAAGTTCGAAAGGAATTGTTCTAGAGAAAGTGTGAGGAAAACTCCAATATTGCGTCGAGGATAGTTCCATGCATGTTGACATAAGTAGAACCTAATTGGCCATTTCAGAAACTAAGAGTCCCTAATTAATCGTAAATAACCCTAATGGAATCCTACGATCTCTAATGACATTAGAGCATGATAATGACATTTTGTTGTTAATGATGATACATATTGACAATGATAAATATCACAATGATGATTCCTACAATATTTAGTAGGATGTTGATGACAACGACGATATCAATGTCAATAGTGATGATGTAGGTGATTATAACACTATTTTATATTGATTGGTCCTAATGGAAACATAATTCACCCTAATGCATTCAATTGACTATAATAGGCCATAGATGACCCTAATGGCATCTGATTGTCCCTAACAATATTTGAGTAACCCTAATCACTTAGACTCACCATAAAATCATGAGGATGGTCAAGTTGATGATGGATGATGGAAAGGATATTGATGATGACGATTATGATGAAAACAATGAGGTTGAGATGAATGACTACGATTATGATGATATATTACAATGCTGATGATGTTGATGTTGATGTTGATGTTGATGTTGATGTTGATGTACTCATGTATGTTGCTAACTATCATGGTTATGATGGAGACGATATCAATGTTATTGATCGTGATTCATGTGATAGTATGTTTGTATCTTGATTTATCATAGTGGCACCTAAATGATCATAATCATGGCACTTTTGAATCTTGATTAATTCTAACGAGGGGTAAATTACCTTAAAGTCACCTAAATTTCTCTAATGGAATTTGAGTGTCCCCAAAAACGTTTGATAGACCCTAATGGCATCTAATTGGCCCTAATAGGATGACAATGATCCATTTCAATAATTATGATGAAGCATATGGATATGATTTGATAAGTATAATACGATATCATCCATTATTGTGAGGTAGTAGGGCTCCTTGCTCATTAATATCGCAATTATATTGATGATGAGTATGATGTACTTGATGATGTTGATGATGATTATGACAACGACAATGACAATGATGTTGATTTATTGTATGTTGATGATGATGATATTGATGTCAATGATGATTCATTGGGGGAATTTTGAGGTTAAAAATAAGCCTCAAAATAAAACAAAAAAGTACTATCAAAATCAACTTTAAAAGAACCAATCAAATTATAGAGAATGACATCATCCCTTATGGTTGATGTGGCATTTCTTGAGTTAACTTTGCTTATTTGTCAAATTTTAAATGGCTGATGAAAATCCGTAATTAACTCTTCTCACAATTAAAAAAATACTCATAAATTAGTTTTAAATATAATATATAACTAAAAGTATTTTCACTCTAAAAATGCCTTCACTTTTGAATATAAAAATATATTTTCAATTAAAAGTCAAAGTTCAAATAAAAAATGAAATCATTAATATGTTTTTTTCACTTAAATTAAAAATCGAAAACATGAATATGTACTTTCAAAATTGTTTCTTGGTTATTAGGTGTACCTCATTATTATAAAATTTTAAAATAACACCGACATATATAACATAATCACATTAACCTACTGTCTTAACGTGAATTTCCATGCTATTTAATGAATATTTATAAAAAAAAATCACATTAACTAAAACTCATAATGTGAATTACCATTCATATGGTCATACATATAAAAATTTATTTTTTTTAGTTTGTAATGTCATATAATAACGAGGGCTCAATGGCGAGATAGTTTTTAAAAATGTATGTTGAACAAGATAATTATGAGAAGCTATATAAGTTGTTTGCGAGATTATGTTGAGTGGGAAGTGTTTACATGTTAAAATTGTAAGAAGAAAAATAGATGCAGCTTTGGACAAAAGAACATAAATGATTTGCACATTAAAATTGCAAAGTATCTGGATGTTAAAATCGAAAGAAATAAAAGGATTTCACTTCTTATCTGATTATTTGCATCAATTTGATGACTTGGCTTACGCATGAGCGGTCACATCCGACGTTGACGGTTGTCCCATCGATACAAATGGTCGGGAAGTAGGTTACTCGAAAACAATACAAACTATCTGTACATTAAAATTGCAAAAAGAAAAATCTACACGATATAGTTTGCACATAAGAATGCAAAGTATCTACACGTATGGATACAGTTGTGGGCAGAAGTGTCAGTTTATAACCCACCAACATTTACACGAAGGCTTTTTAAAAGTTTTATATATCCCACCAACATTAACACGAAGGCTTTTTAAAAGTTTTAGATATCTCAGTTTTTAAAGTTTTAATATCTTAATGCTTTTACCTATACACATAAGTTAAAAAAATAGAAATTTGAAGTTATTAATGGCCTAGTTTTAAGATAGGCCTAATTAATTAATAATTTAAATAAATGTAAATTAAAAATTAATGATTTAATTGTAAATTGAAAGTTAACAATTAATTGATGATCGAAATATAAATTGAATATTAATATACAGATATATATTTTTAATTTGGTTAATGTTTTGAACCTATCCACCACATTTTGCATGTGCACTTTCCACATTCTGCATATACAATGAACTTGGATTGATTATAAAGAGATTTTAGTCATATTATTAATAAGAAGGCAGCCACATTGGAGAGTAATAGAGATTCAAGTTACTTTTCTTCATCATATAATATATGGAAAATGATTCATTGGGATCCTTAGTTAGATTGCCCTCATTTTTTGGTCGCAATTAAGAGAAATTTGTATAAGCATATAATTTAGATAGAGAGGTTCACAAAGAAATGTTGGGTGCTTGGTAACTGTTTTTAAATAACATGACCTAAAAGTGTGCACTGCAAAATTGTTTTAAATAAGAAGAAAATAAGGTGCCTGGATTAATAATTTATTGCATATTTCAAAAAATGGTAAAAGGAGTTTGGAATGGGCAGACCCCGGTGGTTTTGAAATTTGTATAAGCATTTAACCCAAATGCATATGAAGAATATTTTAATAAATGAAAGCATGCAGGCGGGATTTTAAATATATCAAGATATTTTAATAAATGAAAAACTTAGAGTGTCTCTGATACAATTGAATTTAGAGCAAAGCATGACCTGCATGGATTTTGTCAGCAAAACATAATTTCAATTTATTTTGGTATTGGAAGTAAAATTTGTATATTTGGATGTTTTTTTAAATATGTTGCATTAATTATGACAGTTATATACATTGGAGTTCAAAAATACAAAGACGCACTACAAAATTTTAATGGTTTCTAAATATTATCTAACACCATTCCCTGTTTGTTTAGCTTCCAGGTGCATAAGATAAGTCATAGAACTGTAAATCGACAACGCAAATAAGTTTGAGAAGTTTTCACATTTAGTGTTTATTTAATTGTCAAGTGCCTGGCACACGTCATGTGAGAGTGGAGAGATACAAGTTGATATGTCCAGCATCCAAAACCTTACACGCTGAGAATCTTTGAAGTGCTCCTTACCAAAGAATGCTTAATGCACGCCCCCTCGTAATTCTAATTATTTAAACATAAATGTTTTCGATTGCATTTTTCTTCCAAGAGATATTCACTCAATCTTTAACAAAATATACATTATAATATTGGAGAATTGGAGACAACATACATAAAATAAATTTGACACTTGTAATCATTTTTCAACGACCTTTAATTTCTATGCATTCCACGTCTCCAATGGCACAAGCACAAGGCATGCATGCTAACTATTTATCCAAGCAATCACTTAAGAGTAGCCAGCATGGAATTCTAGAATTTGGCAACCTGTCCATGCATGTGCACCACGTATTTGTAGTGCCTCTTAATTTTGGATTAATGTTTTGAAAATCATATCCAATTTTCCTGGGAAGCTCTGTGTAACTGTGTGTTTTCCATTGCCTTCTAAAACATTAAGTTACACAGAGAATCAAAATAGGTCAGTTACTTGAAAGATTAGCATAATATCAAAGTAAAGAATGCAATGTTTATGTGGATGTTTCCTAAAACAGAGCACTTTAGGAGGAATATTTGGACACCAAAAGACATTCATTTGTGGGGCATGTCAACAGTTGCATCCATGGCAAAATTAGCTCCTGTCATCGTAGCGGCCATTGTGGTTGAAGGTGGTGGAGGCGGTGGTTAAAGGTGGAGCATCTCTGGAATAATGGGAACCCATTAATTGTTTCAGAGAAGCTCAGGTATGTGTACTATTAGTTTCCTCACTTCTATTAGTTTCCTCACTTGAATTGAGTGTAGGGAATTGATTGAGCTTAATATGCAAAATTGCTTCAGAGTCTTTCTTATGCAATTGTCTATATATATATATATATATAAACCTTGGTCTCAGGTGCATCTCTGGATTGCATCCATGAGCTTCACAACCTTTATATACCTATTATTTGCGTGGACAAGATATCCATACCTTGGTGTGCCCACCATTTGGGTGAATGTGGTTCCAATGTTTTTAAGGATGAAGTAGTTTCAGCGCAACCTGTCGTTTGTCGTAGAGTATGAGCTCATAACCTTAGCCTACAGAACTTAAAACACTGCTTGTTGTACGAGCTAACTAGTGAGGTAAAGCAAGCACATAATTTATTTGGAATTAGTTGGGCTTGATATTGTTTCTTTTTAGATTTTCTTTCTCTAAACAACCTTTGTTTCTGGAGGCCAATCTGTAATATGTTGGGATACAAAGACAAATCTATCTTTGCCAATAGCATTTTTTCTGTAATGCAGAAATTTGTGAAAAGCGCGAAATTCCATTCAATCCTACTGCTCTTGTGACAAGCTCAAGTGCAAAGAAAAACATCAAACAACATATCCACATCAAATCTTTGAAATTGGAACAGAGAAACGATCTTGTGACAAGCTCGACTGCAAAAACAACATCACGACTACAAAAACAAACGGTGAGCTATGGATGTGGGGGTGACTAATCAAACGGTGTAGCGGTGCACATTAATCAATGGTTATCAGTCCATTAATAACATGAAAGAATGACCCTCCAAAAGATGCCTTACACATTACAGTTTTTGAAATTAGCAACAGCTAACATTTGTTTCGAAATAGTTTCAGAGTTTTGTAAAGCATGGTTTCATAGTTCTCTATGACTAATAAATGTATGTATACGACATATAAAACTATCGCCCAAATTCTTAGTAGACCTTCAAATATTTATGGATGACCTTCAATATTTGGTGCAGCGTGCCGTGAAATAAATGTGGCTGACCTTCAATATTTGGTGCAGCGTGCCGTGAAATAAATGTGGCAGAATTTCAATATTTGGTGCAGTGTGTCGTGAAATAAATGTGACAGAATTTCTGGTGCAGTGTGCAGTGAAATAAATGTGGCAGAATTTCAATATTTGGTGCAGTGTGTTGTGAAATAAATGTGACAGAATTTCTAGTGTAGTGTAGTGTGCAGATATTTGGTGCAGTGTGCAGTGAAATAAATGTGGCAGAATTTCAATAGTTGGTGCAGTGTGTCGTGAAATAAATGTTACAGAATTTTTAGTGTAGTGTAGTGTGCAGAATTTCTAGTGTAGTGTAGTGTAGTGTAGTGTGCAGTCACATATATAGGGCAAGAGCTATCCATTGAGCTGCAAAGTATTTAATGCAGCTGCAGCAAGCTTGATGATCGTTGGATCTTGAGCTGGTCGAAATCCAACGGTCAGAAAATCTACTGCAGCCGCATTAAATGCTCTGCAGCTCAATGGATAGCTCTTGCCGGAAGGCCATTCTCTGTACAGGCAGCAGGAAAACCAGTCTCTTTGGATGTTAGACTTCATTAATGCATTAAAAATAAAATTTATATTGAATAAGTTAATATATTTTAAAATAAATAATTATTAATGTAATTATTCTATATAAATACAATTTAGAATTTATTTACGAAAGTATAAGTTAAGTGTACAATTTAATATATATATATATATAAAGAGTACATTATTTTAGTATATTTATGTACTCAAAAGTATTTATGTTTTTAGTCATATTAAAGAGATTTTTTTATAAATTTTATCTATACACATTTTTCTATTTTAACTTAATTGCAAAAAATGAATTGTAAATATACATTTCTAAAATGACAAACTCACGATATTTTATTTATTTCTTAAGAAGCTCTTTTTAGACCTCAAAATTCCTCTAATGATGCATATGATAGTACTTCTAGATCCTAATTGATTCTTATGGCACCTAAATGTTTGTACAACATCTAAACAACCCTATTATCATCGAAATGAATATAACGACATATAAATTACCATAACAATTACATGACATGAATCCTAATGGAAATGAGTGATTAAGAACGCCTTCTTCTAACTCCAAATCATATGATTGATTTGCAGCATCTTGATTCTCATCTAGCTCTTGATTTTGGCACCCTAACCCAACATGGACATCAAGTGAGGTCTAAAATATTCATATAGGTAACTAGCCCACGGACTTGACTTCATGACCTATTGCCACCCTATTGCTTGCAATTCATAGTACTTAACCACTAAAGCTAACCAATTGGCTTGTATCATACTACTGTGCTACCAAAACATTTGTAATGTCCCAAATTTTGCATTAGGTCACAATGGTCAAATCACATTTTCCATATTTATAAAAGTTGTCAAAGGGATGCTAAAAGTCAAATAATTACCAAGGAGGAAAATCACTAGTTTCCTATGTTGGGGATGGAAGCTTTGAGATTTGGAATAAGGGGGATGATAAATGATGTTTAGACATTAGAAGAGGATAAATATTTAATATTGTATCTTATTAAATAAATACAATAGAAAAATGAAATGGCTATGGAGAATGGAGACACATGGAGACTATGGGGCCTACTCAAGCTAGAACTCCTATGTTAAATAGCATCCTCCTCTTGTAATTTCGAATATATGGGAAGCCTAATGTTTTGGGATGGATTATGAAGTTAATATACTTGTCCATATAGTTCATAGGTCGAATTTGGGATGAATTGTAACTTACATGGGAGAGGAAGAGCCAAATGGGAGTTTCATGGACACTTGGCTAGATTCCCCTTACATTTATAACATCTATGACCCCAATGATGGAGATTCTATGACAGTTATGACACAAGTCAAATCTGAAGGATGACATACTGACATGTCAGGACTGAATAAAGCATATTAGAGGTCGAATTTGAGAGTTGGAGAAGGCCAAGAGGCTCCTACTCAAATTTGGGAGAAGAGGGAAGGTGAAGAGAGAGGCCACATGGCATAGCATGAGAAGCCACACCAATTCGACTTTGATTTGGTTTATGAATGGATTTGGAACCTTAGAATACCAATAATGTTTATAAAATACACGGATCATCCATGAGAAAAAGTTTTTTTCCCATGTGTGAAATTGTCATT
This sequence comes from Pseudotsuga menziesii, assembly GCA_001517045.1. NCBI lineage: Eukaryota > Viridiplantae > Streptophyta > Pinopsida > Pinales > Pinaceae > Pseudotsuga > Pseudotsuga menziesii. The sequence goes on along the minus strand of LPNX010503708.1, from coordinate 95,056 downwards.
TGTGAATTGTGAGAGCTAGTGGATGACTAGTTTTCTTGCTTAAGCCAATTTTGAGGGTGAAAGATTCCCATCCTAGTTGGTGTTTGGAAAGACCACTCAAGTATTTCATGGATCTTTAATTTTGTCTTATTTGCAGGTGTAATCTACAGGAAATCATGTGGATTCTTCTATTGCAGCATTAATCTCAACTATTTCCAGTTTTCACACCATATTCATGCCAATGGAGGGATTGCGCTTTGGGTGAGCTATTGATATCTTTGAGAAATATTATAATGCCCATTATCTTATGTTGTGATGTATATGCTCTGTATTTCACATTCAAAATACTCTCAGGTCGAAATACCCCAAATAATTCATGTAAAAATGTTGAACAATGAAGAAACAATGTCATTTCTCCACTATCTTGTTGTGAACCATTGTAATGCTTATGATTTCAAATTGGGAGAGCATTTCATTGTCCATTTATGATTGTAATTAGTTCATTATTCACTTTTATTCATTCTTAGAAATTTTCAAGTTGAAATTCCTAAAAGTTGTATGTCAAAATGACTTTTAAGGAGCAAACAATGACCATTTCCACTCTATTGTGATATCTACCATGGTAATGATTATTATTTAGAATGGAGGAATAAATCTCTGATAAATGTATGATGTATGGACTGTAATTAATGTGTATTTCAAGTCTCATGTTTAGTACTTAAGCATTGGAAGCCATTTTACTTATTTTTATTGCATTGGGAGAAGATTTGGTGCATTTTCCCCAAGGGTCGAAATTGTGACTTGGAGTTGTTTTGGAAAGAGTCATGAAAGCATGTATAAACTGAACCATGATGCATATGAGACTTTGAAAAGGTACCTTACACATACCCATCCTTTGTTCATAAATTCAAGTGACTTTGGGATCATTTGTGAAGCCATTTTCGGCAATTACCCAAGGGGAATTGGAGCCCCAATAGTAAAGACTCCTACTTTGAACAAAACATTAAACAAGTTTGAAGAAGTAATTGGGAGGTCACAAAACATACATGAACATCATATTTAATTTATATTATCATTCATGTACCTTCAGAGAAAATTTGGAAGCATTTGGGTCAATTTGGAGGTCTAGACATCAAAACGAGTTAAGGTCAAAATTGGGCAAGAAGTGAAAAAAATTGGTCATTTAGGAAAATTCCTAAAAGGGGACATTACAAAATTGTCCTAATATCATCATCATATCATGGTCATGCTACTGGAATGAAGATTCAATAACAAATAACTGCAATAATGTTGTTGGGTTGAAGTAAGTCCAAAATGAGGAAGGACCTCAGAGGAAATAAGATAAAAGACCAAATTAAATGCAATTGAGGTGATATACTTCAATGCCTTTAAGATGTTTCTCTTAATGATGTTCATGCAAATATTTCATTTTCTTTCCCCACTATAAAGTATATTTCATTTATTCATGTTTTGAACTACAGTAGATTTTGGTGAACTAATAGTATGTTTTTTTTATTGTTAGGAAATAGTGGAATCTTGGTTGCTTGTTTTAGTGCATGTAAGAGTATCGAGAGACCATGGTGTCTTGTAGATCCTGTCCTATTTCTTTTATTCAACCTCAAATTCTCAAGGATCACACTAGATTGTATTTTTGAGCCTTGTTGACATTCTTCTTAGTCATTAACTAGACTTTGAAGTTAAGACTATATATATATGTCATAACATACATCATCAAGCTGCGACAAGTCGAATAATATATATCCTAACATATACTCTATTTAAACATTGGATTGAGAGTATTGTATTTCTTTCCCTCATGGAAACCGGTGTCCATGATTTGCAACATGTGAGAAAAAAAAAAATTGATAAAAGGTTTTCATGGTAAAACGTAGATCTTCATAGCAATGCTTCACCCATTTCAAAATTATACTAATTATAATTAAATAATACAATAAAATTAATTGATCTTTTCAAAGCATTGACCATTGATATGAGCCTCGATATGCCAAGAAGAAAATAACCCATAACATCACAAGTAAATAATATAAACTTAGTAGATACAATTTATAGTTATTTTAAACTCATTTTATGCAATCTACAGGAAATTTCGATCGTCACTTTCTTAATACAAATTCTTTCATCACGTTATTAGCTTTTAGAATTTTTCTATCGTGGCCATATACAAGTAATTTTCATCCTCACCTTCTTGGTATAAATTCTTTCATCACATTATTAACGTTTAAGAACTTGTCCAACACCTTTATACTTGATTGTTTAATGAATATTATCACCCAATTTGAAGAATACACTAATCACAAACTAATCAACAAAAATACAATACTATACAATTAATTTAGTGATTCAAAGCACCTCCTAATTAACGTAATCATAAGTTTAGTAAAAATAAGTAAGTCATGGAATCACAAACAAATCCAAATGTAAATTTAGTGGTACCATTCTTAGCCCCTTGAAACTCATATTTACGCTATTGACATAGAATTATTTTGTTTTCCTCGAACAACAAACCCACTTAAACCCCAACTAAGAATTACAATAAGTGCTCAATGTCATACCCCATATGCCCAAAGCATTGTAATCAACTCACGTGTAGTGTTGGAATTTGAAGCATTGTAATCAACTCACGTGTAGTGTTGGAATTTGATGGGCATATGTTAGTCATGAGGAATTTTACCCATCAAAATACTATTAAAATTTTTAACAAGCCGCCTTAAAGAACAAGCAAGCAAATTGTTTGGACATATTTTTTATGGTTAATTATTTTTTGAAACCTTCATTAATTTTTATTAATAGGTTTGTTAAGATATGTGTGTGCATGGATGAAGGGCATGGAGTAGGTGACATGTTATTATATCTGTAATAATATTCAAGATTGAAACTTTCCCATTTGATTGAAGATTAGGTGGGTGAGATTGAAACTTTTCCATTTGATTGAAGAGTTGTGGAAAGTTTATCCAAGTAAGTTACTATTAATAATGTGGATACTTTATTAAAAATCTTGATATGTCCATGAATAAAAATGGACAATTTCAATTTCCATTTATTTGTTAATAACACGAGTAACTTGTGAAATTCCTCTTCGATTCCAATCTATAAATAAATTACCAATAACATAGGTATATGTAGTGTGATCTACCATTAATGTATTTTATCACAATTATAACCAATAATGTGGGTACTTTTTCTAAGACCCTAGTTTATTTCAATATCTAAAAAGGATATGCGAACGATATGTAAACCCTAATCTATTTCAATCCCTAAAAAGAATATATTAATGATATATATATAGCTTGAGGAGTATTTGTTACAAGAATAATAAAGTGGGTACCTTCCTCATATCCATATCATGTTTCATTATGGTCTCGATCATGAATAACTTGAGGAAGACTCTAGTTTGATTATTTTATACTTTTACTTAAGGAATTAGGTTCAATATCAAGCTATGGATATTTAATTTATTTCATGGAAATGGAAGGCGCATTTATATTGCATTATCATCACCAATGCTTCAACTCCCGTCAATACTGCCTTTAAAACTCCATACCAGATATGCACAACTCACCCTTAGCATCTCCATCTCCACTCCTATCAACATTTCCAAGCTCAAATCCTTCTTCACCTACCATTGGAACTCCCCAGAGAAAATCCATCATGTGGAATTATGGCTACCACTGATAAAAGGGATCTCTACAGGAGTAGAGAACACCACGGATATGTTAATCCAACTCACACGTCTCTTTGAAAAAACAATATTGGAATAAATTATTTTTGTTAATTTTTTATTTTTTAATATTGATTGCACCAAGAGTAGCGGAATGCTTACAACCTGGTATGGGGGAGATGTTGTCCATTTGTCATGTTACATAACGTAATATTACCATGTCATCTCACAACTTATAAAAAATATGATGTAATTAAAAAAATCATGTGAGATCATAGAATAAAAAATTAAAACCAACATAGATCCATCTTAAACCCAAATCTATTAAGCACCAAAAGGGGTCCAATTTCGTGAGGTGTAAACATTTTCTTAATGTGTAAAAAAACCAAGATCTTTTTTTTCTTAGAGTGTAAAAAATTACACCTCAAGAAATTTGATCCCTCTTAGTGCATAATAGAGTCGGTTTTAAAATGGATCTGTGCTGGTTCTAAGAAGAAAACTGAAGAATAATAAAGGAATGCAAGCTCTGTAATTGTGTACATTGTTGTAAAATGAGTCTTGAAGATTTTGAAGATGTAATTTTTTATTCTTAGTAATAACAAAAGTACAATTTTTTTCTTCTTAAAAAAGACAAGTGTTATTTGTCATTTTTTTACAAACCTTATGACTATATATTCTAATAGATACTCATCCAAAATATATATTTACGATACATTTGCAATGGTGCATAGAAATTCAAACTAAAACAGTGTATGGTCTCTTAGAAAAATCAAATAAAAGAAAAAACCAATTTTGACCAATTACTAAATTAAAATATAAAAATGTGTTTCATGGACCTCGATGAGCTCTACCTTTGCACATAGTCATTTTATACATTTACCATGTAAACGATGGCATGCAAATGCCTCAATCCGTTCATATTGGGAAATAAGGGGTAAATGTGGTAAATATTCCTAATATCATTCTAATCAATGATTATTCTCAATAAAATGGCATGGAGGTTTTGAGGAGAATCTCCCTAATGATTTCAAAGAATTTCACTAAACATATTTTATAGATTTAACAAGGACCAAGATTTTCTCAATAATTCACATCCCAAATATCTCTACCCTCAATCATAGTTCCTGAACTTTATTTCCATTCAATTATCCACCATCTAAAAAATATCCTTGAATCTTTCTACAACATATCCACCCCTCAATTGTGTATATGCTCCCTTTCCCTTGCTTTGAGATAGGCTAATCTACCTTAAACTCCTCTAGGTGTTCCCCTTCCCTCACTTTAGAATATGATAATCTACTTTAGTAAATAAAAACATAAGGATTAGATTAAGGGAGCATTATGGGACAATAATATTATCATGAAACAATTCACCAAGAATTATCAGTTCAATGCCTCTTTCAATTTTCCACCATTTTCACTCAGCGAGTCGGCAGGTCTAGGTTTGTATCATTTATTTAGGGCACTAAAAACTTTCCTAATCTAGAAAACATTCCCCATTAGATCCAAATCTAGTAGGAATATAATTAAAGACAATAGCCAGAAGGGTAGGAGGAATAGGAGCATATCTTTCAGTTCAAGATCGAAATTCATCACCATAGACTAGGTGGGCAGTTTCCCTATTATAATAAAGGAATAGATCCATCTTTGTTCTCATCCATAGCACAAAACCTAGAAACTATACGATAAGTATGATGAGAGAATCAACATGGAAGGTAAATTTACCAAGGAATATGAGTGCAGAGTTGAGTAAGGAGGATTCGAAAAAATTATATTACGTTGATTCGCTACAGGATTGCATTAAAAAAAAATCCCTGGTAGAAGGTAAGCAAGTTCATAACCAAATAATTCATACTAAACATGATAAGAATGCATTTTTAGGAACGAAGCTTATGAGTATGTCTGAAAAATGTGCTAATCTGGTAGATGCACACAAAGTGCTTGACAATATACCTGAAAGAAGTGTCTTTTTACATAATGCTATGATTAGGGCGTATTCCAAAAGTAATATTTGCGTTGAATATTTTTTCATATTTTACCAAATGAAGTGATCAAATGTTGAGCTAGATAGATTCACATTTCCCTGCATTCTTAAGGCTTGTAGGGGATTATCATATATGAAACAGGTCTAGGAAGTTCATGTCTACATTAGAATTGTCATTGAGTTGAACCTATTTGTGGTTAATTCCCTTGTAGCTATGTATGTTAAGTGTGGAACTGTACAAGTTGTATACCAAGTGTTTTAGAGAATGGATAAAAGAGATGTGGTCCCATACAATTCCTTAATAGCAGGTTGTGCAAAGAACGAGATCGAGCTCTCAAGTTTCATTTTCAAATAGAAACAACAAGTGTGGAGTCGGACTCAGTTACTATCGCCAGTGTCCTTACTGCATGCGTTGACTTATCAACTCTGCGACAAGGTAAATATATCCATGCATGTGCTATTAGGTGTAGATTAGAGTTGGATGTTTTGGTGGGAAATTCCATAATTGCAATGTATGCCAAATATCATGATCTAGAAATGACACAGGATGCTTTTTACAAAATGGATAAAAAGGATGTGATCTCATGGACTGTTATCATTGGAGATTATGCCCAGAATGGGAATGCTAAGGCCTTGAAGTATTTTTTTGAAATAAACTTGGGAGATATAAAACCAAACTTAGTCACAATTATTACTGTTATTCCTACATGTACTGACTTAATTAGAGGAAATTGAGGTCTAAAATGGGCCTCCTAAGGAAAATGATAAAATAATAGTTATTAATTTTGGAGGAATAATGAAAAAAACTACTTTTTTTGTTCGTATTTTCGACATATCTCTCTGTGTTTTTACTCAAATTCCGAGCAGGAGAGCTCATTGGATGCAGATTTTAATTCCACATCCAACGATGTCATCATCACGTTTTTTTAGGAGTTTCTTATTTTTGGGGTAGCAGGGTCTGTCAAAAATATGCAGTGTGGGTACTCGTTGGATGCAAAATTAAATTCCACATCCAATGAGCTCTCCCGCTTGAAATTTGAGTAAAAACATAGGGATATATGTCAAAAATACGAACAAAAAAAGTAGTTTTAATTTATGACAAATATGTCAATTCAACCATTATGGTTGACTCATTTTATTGAAATTCTATTGGTTCTTGAATTCCAACTCACAAAATTTATTTTTGGCGTTTTTTCTTATAAGGCCCATTTTAGACCCCAGATGTCCTCTAATGGCAGCATTGCAACATGGTAAGGACGTATGTAGTTCACTTATCAGAAATGGATTTCATTCAAATGTTTTTGTATTTAGTGCATAGATAGACATGTATGCCAAACATGGGTTCAAATTGATGCCCATATTCTCATTTTTCACCTTTTTAGCCTTAAAGTACAGGTGAATGTGGAATATCCATGTCAAACGTTAAGTTTAATTAATTTTGGGGATTGTCAATATGACAAGCATACTTAAAAATTTGCTCGTATTTAAATTCTAGTTTTATTACTATGGATTTAGGATTTTCATTAATGTGGATTGATCATCATGTGCATTGGGTGAAAAGAACATGATCGTTTGAAGGAGCAGTGATTGTGAGATTGGGGTAGGGTCGGATTTGATCATAATTACCATGAAATGCAAATGTGGCAGACTACATGAATTTGAAAGAGCAGAGTAGGAGAATTCATTGTGAAAGACTACAATTTGAAAGAGAAAGAGCATCATTGACATCCATTTAATATTTGGTCTATATTAGCATTGCCATACTTTGCCTTTTAGATTTCTTTGTTTTTGTTTTGCTATCGAGTCTTTCGTTTTTATATATTTCCTTGTCTTATTTTATGGGTTGGTCATTATGTACAATGGTTGGTTTGATTTGCTGTGAAATATTTTCCACATTAATTTTGTGGTGAAGTATAACACTCTGATACTCCTAAGAAAGGTTTACAAAGGATAACACATCAATCATAAGGTCTAACCTTGGCTCCATGTAATTTGTATAGCACTCTTTTGTATATTGGTGTATTAATCAAAATCTAAAGGAGTTGTTATTTGTCTCAATGTAGGATGAAGATGATGAGACGTAAAAGAGAAGTAAGTAGTCACAGATGGTTTTATTAGTGTTGGAGCAGGGTCCCACAGCTACAGAAGAAGCTGTTATTTTGGCGGATAGACAGTTTTGGCGGAGATAAAGAGATAAGATAAAGCTACGACACCGTAGCATGTTTCTAGCTACAGATCAGAGCCGGAAACCATGACTGTTGGGATAGAGAAGTCAAGGGAGATGACAGTACCTGAGTGGCCAAGAAGAGAGAGCTCACCCACTGCATTGAAGGTAGCGGCGAAGACAGGAGGGCTCAGCTACCCTCATAAAGGAAAAGGAGCGACGAGGCCGAGGTATTGAAGACGAAGGATAGAAGATGGGAAGCAGCGTCGGTACCCATGGTCAGCGCTGGGAAGCATGGAAGACTGCAGAGGAGCTGTGGTGAAGGGAAGCGGTGCATAGTACCCATGATCAGCGCTGGGAAGCATGGAAGACTGCAGAGAGCAGTGGTGTGACGGAAAACGGCTACTCCAAGTACAGATAAGCCGACTGTCACTAGTTAGGGTTTGGGGATTACTGTTGGGACAAGCCCATAGTGTTGTAATGGCGAGACCTTCGGGCCGCTTATAAAGGGATGTATTTTGTATTGTAAAGGGTTGGCTGGCTTGGTTGGCTTGGTTGGCTTGGTAGGAATTTTAGTTAATTTTGAGCATCTTGAGCCATCCAGCTAGCTAAGCTAGTCATACCAGATTGTAATGATCTAGACACTTAGTCTGTCTGAGAGTCATTGAGTCTATATGTAACAATCCACAGGGATTGATGGAGAGGGGAGAAGATATTGTAGAGAAGCAATACAGAGAGATAGAGAAGAGATCTAGGAGAGAAGGGCTCCAGGCTGTGTGTGGAGTTACCTAGAAGATCTCGAGCTGCATATGCGGTGCAGCAGAACTGTGTATACTTCCCCCGAGTTATAATACAGAAACACAGTTTTGTGGACGTAGCTTCCATCCTGGGAGTGAACCACGTAAAACCTGCATGTTATGTGATGAATGCATGTGATTATATTTGTTTATCGTTATCTGTTATTGTGTATATGAACTTTGCTTACAGTACAAGTATGTATGTTTCCATACAGTTTCCAGCATTGTAGAAGGATAATTATAAGTTGAAGTCTTTAAGTAATCTGGATACGAGTTATGGATGTTTCATTCAAGACAGTTAGTAGTCGCAGTGTTGAAAAACCTTGTATGTTGAGTCCTGTAAGTCGGACACAAGTAACGCTCAGTGCATTGAGATGCCGCGGTAAGATATCGCAGGGAGGCGATATCCCACCGACAGAGAAGCTGTGGTGCGTGAGACCGCAGGTTAAGGGTCTAGCATAGGAGGGAGTTATATGTTGCCTGGAGCACGGTGATGCGATAAGGCTAGAGTCATCGCGAGTAGAGGAGACTGCACGACGCAGAACGGGAGATCTCGTGGCTGGAGGAGCTGTGAGTCGCAAGCAGGATGCCACAGAACCTGGTCCAAGATACTTGAGTCTTTGGCCAACCCATTAGAGTCACTTCGGGTGAGACTTCAGGCCACTCTGCGGTCTATAGCCGAAAGGGCCAGTGAGCTAGGGGTGTTGTTGGTACAATTATAGTAAGCCCGGGTCTGCCCATAGCGACCAACAAATGGTTCTGTTGCCGGCTTTGAACAAACAGAGCACTGATGTTCTGGTGGCGCCCTACTAGAGACGAACTCAACCAGTGGGTTGAGTCTAAAGAGAAAGAGTTTGCTGAACGCGAGAACAAGAGCCCTAGACTGAACACAGAGGGCTGGTTACAAAAACATATCTATATAGACCTGCATACGATATTTTTTGCGACCTTTGGAAATGAGCTTTACGACTGGTTATCAAAGTTGACTGATACGAGCATATTCAAGAAGAAAAGAAACATTGTCTGGACACCGGAGCTGATCCAGACTGTGAAGAACCTTGATAATCCCATTACGAGGACAGTAGACTTCTGGCTTGCGAGTGTGCTAGGAGGTGTCATCACAGAATTTGTAGTTGAACAGAGGAAAAGCTTCAGCGAGACTGAGCGGTACTTCTTCAAAGCCTATCGAGGTAAGTACCTCAAATCTTTAAACTTGTCCATTAAGATGTTATTACATGAAAAATGAACAATGGATCTAGTTTCAAATGAATAAGTAACGATAGTAATGTCACAAGAGTTTGAAAGTGATTTTGATGACATTGGACGTACATGTAGTGGAAAGAAATACAAAGTAGATTTCAGATCTCCCATATTTGAAGACAGTTCAGATAATACTAGACAACAGAGTCATAGTACCACAGAAAGAACAGAAGGGGGTATCCCTTACCACCCTTATACCCCACAGAAACAGACCGGGACTCAAAACAATCCTGTAGGAACTCCATCTAGTAGCTCGCAGACAGTACATACTACCGCTACATCACCTCCACCTACACCGCCGAGTGGTAGTAGCACAACAAATCAGCATCCACCACATAGAAATAGAATGGGGGATGATATGAAGCTACCTACCTTTAAGGGTACAGGGGCAGAGGACCCCGAGCAACATTGGTTTCTATGTGAAGCCATGTGGACCATTAAAGGAATTCATGATGATAATATTAAACTTGTACAGTTGGTCACCACACTAAGAGAACGAGCTTTAACATGGTACATGAAATATGCCGCCACACCTAGAACACTTGTCCAGGTCAAGACCACCATGATTAAAGAGTTTAAGAAACCTAAGTCTGAGTCACAGTGCATTACAGAGCTCAAAGCCATCAAACAGTTACCTACAGAGTCAGTGTGGGATTTCGATCAGAAATTCAAAGCCCTCATAGACCAAGTCAGCTTTGATTTTGCGCTGGAGTAGCATAAGGAATGGTTTATTGCAGCATTGCTCCCTCACATCAGACTACCATTAATGCAGCAGAAACTCCAAATGCAGGATGACGCGTTGGAGATGGTGATGAAACTAGAGGCTTTACCTCTAGCGGAGACCAGCACAGGCATGGCAACGTTACAAAACCAGTTGGCTAATCTCACATTACAGTTGCATGAGCTTAAGAAAGGGAAAGAGGTTGCGCAAGACATATGGTGCGTAAAGTGTAAAGCACAAGGCCATACTAAAGATAATTGTCTGGTCTTTGTAGAATATATAGAAACAGGGGCTCCTAACCCCTTACCATAGACCCACGAGCCGTGGTGTGAAATATGCAAAACGCGAGGACATCCACCTCAGCAATGCCCTCTACTTCAGAAGTACGTGCAGACACCCAAGAACTTATATTGCGTCTTTTGCAAGTCGGTAGGCCATGATGAACACGATTGTAGAGCCTATGATCTCATGGTTGGGAGCAAGCAAGACTTGTACAGAGTCCAATCAGAGACACAGGGTCCAGCAGCAGGACCACCGCATGACCCGGCTCATGGTGGCCGTGGTGGAGGATTCAGAGCACGAGGACGAGGAGGAGGCTTTGGCCATGGTCATGGACCGATGACTTGTTACAACTGTGGAGTTGTAGGACATTATGCTAGGGACTGTCAGAGCCTTACAACAACGTGTAATTATTGCAAATCCTATGACCACACCATAGAAGAATGTCCTACCTTGATAGCTAAGATCAGAGAACCTAAGCCAGCAGTACACCAGAACATTCAGTTTATTGCTACTGAGCAGGAAGAGCTAGAACCAAGAGTCAACATTGTGACTCGTAGCGGTGCATCCACCAGTGGGACATCACAGGATAATGAAAAGAACACGGGTTAGGAGTGGGTGCATAGAGCTCCTAACAAAGCAACACCACTTGACCTACAGAAGAATAGACAGACATTTCAGGAAGCTAATACTTTCTTTGACGATCCTATGCAATCAGGATCGCAGGTACCACCGTCTAGGGGCGTACCGCAGCAAGAACCCTGTGGCGTTAGCCCTGTACAGATATTGCAGGCTACCACATCGGGCACATGCGATGAGGACGAGTTGACGGGAGGTGTACAATCCTTCCTGCGTAGTTTTTTAAAACTCGCAAGAAATGAGCAAGCTATTGGAGAACTGCAGCGCATCATAGAGCAGTATCAGCCATCTTCTTCCGTGAACAGTACACAACGTGCTGTCCATAGCATCATGGGACATACAAGAACAGGAAGAGAGATGCGACTCACAGCACAGGTTGGAGAATTTGAAATGGATGAGGTGATCCTAGACCTAGGATCAGATGTAAATGTTCTGACTAAGCAGACATGGGAGCAGATGGGTAGCCCTAAGTTAGTCAGATCGCCTATCCATATGAGACTAGCTAATTAGCAGTGGGTATCGCCATTGGGTCAATTACCACAGGTACCAATAGACATTGATGGAGTTCGCAACTCTGTATACTTTGAATTTATAGAAATCATTGGTGATAGTAAACCATATCCATCATTGCTAGGCATTGATTGGGCAATCGGTAACATGGCTGTTATCGACCTTAAGAGAGGACAAATGACCTTTGAAGACGCACAAATCCGGGTCATTGCACTGTTGGATCCTCTTCAAGGTCCTAGATACATTGAACCTATCTAAGCAGAGGAAGAGGCATGTAACAGGGAGAGTCTCTATCAGATGACTGTGAACTAGAATGACTACATCAATCCAACCACAGAAGTGAACATTAGTTGGCGATGCGATAGCTCATGCGCATCGGATTCGGATGTTGGTCTAGAGAACTGGCAGAACAGACTTTACGAAGTCTCAGCACACAGATGTGTGTACATGAATAAGTCACTGCGATGGATTGGAACAGAGATCAACGAGATCCCATCCTTTCATGGTCGAACAGATATCCATGAATTTCTCTAGCAGTTTGAGCAAGAAATTCCTCAGGAGCAGAGGATCGTAGCTATGGATATTGCAGTACGAGCCACACCTGCAAGATGGTGGTATGCGCATAAAGAGAATATCGCATCATGGGATGATCTTAAGAGATTGATGGTGATCAGATTCTCTACCAACAGAGAGCATGTCCAACAGAAATACATAAGAGAAAGTGACCCTAGGTCACATATTCAGACATATGAATAGAATTGGTCAGACATTCTCGAGGATGAATGGGTTCACCGATTCGTTCACACTTTGGATACAGTTCCAATGAACTGGTACACAGAGACTGAATTGCGCAAGGGAACGACTACATGGCCACTTATGATAGACAGCTTCCTACTCACCTTCACTTTTGAATCTCAGTATCCAAGTATTGATCAAGCCTTAGATGTAATAAAGATTAAGATATTTGAGGATTGTACCCTCTCAGTAAATACTCCACCGGAGTGGGCCATCTAGTTAGAATATGCGCTCGAGTTCTATAACTTCGCAGCAGAACCAGAGGATGAGGATGACGACCCTCACAACGTCAAAATTCCAGAGTCAGAAGGGACTCGCGATGTTGACGGACCGAAGTTAGAAATTCCAGCAATCACAGAGCCCATCAAGACTAAAAAGATCAATATTGGAACAAACACAGAACCAAAGTTTTCCTCTATTCAAGACTATTGGGATGACAAAACAGTAGGATAGATTGCAGACTTGCTACATGATTATCAGGACCTATTTCCCACCAAGTTCACAGAGATGAAGGGAATAGTTGGAGACCTGGGAGTAATGAGAATACCATTGAAGGAGGATGCCAGACCGGTTAAGCAACGTCCTTACAAGTTAAATCCGCGCTACAAAGAAAAAGTTAAGGTTGAGATCGATAAGATGCTAGCAGCAGACATCATTGAGCCTGTACAAGAAAGCGAATGGGTTAGCCCCATGGTCATACAAGAAAAGAAAACTAAAGGAGACATCAGGATCTGTGTCGATCTGTGTAAACTCAACGATGCATCGCTTCATGATCCATTTCCAACACCCTTCACTGATGAAGTGCTAGACAATGTGGGAGGACACGAGGTCTACTCCTTCACTGATGGATTTTCAAGCTATCATCAAATCAGAATCCATCCAGAAGACCGATCTAAGACCACCTTTGCAACAGAATGGGGCTCATTCCAGTATACGGTAATGCCCTTTGGTCTTAAGAATGCACCAGCTATCTTTTCTAGAGTAGTAGTTGCTATATTTAAAGAATACATCCATAAATTCCTAGAAGTTTATTTCGATGACTGGACTGTATTTGGATTAATTGACAAGCACATAGGAGATTTAAGATTGATGTTAGAGAAATGTAGGCAGCACCAGATTTCTCTAAACTTGAAAAAATGTATATTCTGTGTGCCATTCGGTATTTTGTTGGGTCACATTGTTTGCAGGCAAGGCTTGATGGTAGATCCTGCAAAGATTTCCATCATTGTAAATCTTCCAGCACCCAACTCAGTCAAACAATTGAGGACAGTACTTGCTCATACCGGGTACTATAGAAAATTTATCAAGGGCTACGCAAAGATTACAGCACCGAGGGAAAAACTGTTAAAGAAAGATGTAAAATTCCTATGGAATGAGGAATGTCAGCAAAGCCTATACACACTTAAAGAGAAGATGGTTACAGCACCCATCATAGTCTTTCCCGACTGGACTAAGCCATTTCATGTACATGTGGATGCATCTAGCATCGCACTAGGGGTTGTTTTAACGCAACCAGGAGAAGGAGGTATCGATCATCCTATTGCATACTCTAGTAGAAAGCTATCTACAACAGAAAAGAACTACACCATGATAGAAAGGGAAGGCTTAGCTATGGTGTACGCTCTATAGAAGTTCAGGAACTACCTGTTGGGTGCCTCGTTCAAGATGTTTACTGACCATTCTGCGTTGAAGTATCTGGTCAATAAGCCAGTGTTAGGGGGAAGAATCTGCAGATGGTTACTCTTATTTCAGGAATATGATTTTGAGATCATTGTGAAACCAAGAAGGTTGAACGTCGGACCCGACCATCTGTCGCGGATAGATTCAGGAGAAGAGCCAAGTAACCTAGAGGACAATTTGCCAGATGCACAGTTGTTTTCGATCTAGATCACAGACGACTACTATGCTGATATCATTCATTTTCTCACCACAGGATTGGAACCTGCTGAGTTTACTAAGCATCAAAAGAAGCAGTTGGTTGTTAAAATAGCAGATTTCACCCTGATCGCGGGACAGTTATACAAGTTAGGTCCAGATGAAGTCCTGCGCAGATGTGTGATGCCGCATGAAAAAGAGGCTATTATTAGAGAGGCACATTTAGGTACTGCAGGAGGTCATTTCACAGGAAAGCCGACTGCGCAGAAAATCCTAGCTGCAGGATTATGGTGGCCTACATTACACAAAGACACTAAGGACTTTTGTAGATGCTGCGATATCTGCCAGAGGGTAGGAAAACCATCGCAACGAGATGAAATGCCGCTGCGACCGCAGATTACGTTGCATAAATTTGACAAATGGGCCATAGACTTTGTGGGTCCAATCAACCCACCAGGAAAATGAACTGGTGTGAGATATATCATCACTGGAACAGAGTACCTCACCAGGTGGGCAGAGGCCAAAGCAGTAAGAAATTGTGATGCTCCTACAGTTGCAGAGTTCCTTTTTGAAAACATCATTAGTAGATTTGGATGCCCAGTAATTTTTATGAGTGATCAAGGCACACATTTCTTGAATCGCACCATTGAAGCTTTGACAAAAGAATTCCAGGTATAGCACCATAAGAGCACCCCCTACCACCCACAAGCTAATGGTACGATGGAGGCCTTTAACAAGATTTTAGAAAATGATCTTACTAAGATTTGCAATAGCCAAAGGAATGATTGGGACCTCAGAGTTATCGCTGTACTATGGGCATATAGGACCACATGAAAGAAACTTACAAGACACACACCTTTCAGCTTGGTGTATGGACACCTTTCAGCTTGGTGTATGGACAGGAGGATGTTATGCCTATGGAGTATATTCTTCCCAGCCTAAGAATTACTCAGATCACCGGGATGATTGATACAGATACGGTGCAGGAAAGGCTAGTGCAGCTGCTTACCTTAGAGGAAGACAGATTCATCGTCGGGTTCCATCAGAAAGTGCAGAAGGCACGAGAAAAATATTGGCATGACAGCCACATTAAGAACAAGATTTTTCAGATTGGAGACTTAGTGCTCCTCTATGACGGTAAGTTCATTAAGTTTCCAGGGAAGTTCAAGACGCATTGGTTGGGGCCATATCAGATACAACAAGTTATAGAGGGAGGTTCCATTCAGCTCAGCAAACTGAATGGGGAGCTTCTTCCTACATTGATTAATGACAGTAGGCTTAAGCCCTATAGTGATAGCCACTCCACCTCTCAGCCCTATCATAGACAGCGCAAAAGTGCAGATGTCCAGTGTAGTTGAAAGGAGGCATCGCACCGGGAATTAGTCTACACCGACAGGTAGTCTAAGTATAAGGAATCGCATAAGGACGGTTCATTTTGTGCAAGGCATTAGCGGCTTGCGATAAAATAAAATAAAATAAAAAGTACATAAGTGTGTTTCGAGCAGATGATGCGGTGTGGCATCGCAGCAATGCGATGTTTCTCCGTGCCACGTATCTAGTTTTGAAACCGATAGAGGACCAGTCAAGTCACCTTCTGACAGGCAGTTAATGAAGAAATGACCGGTAGACCTAACCATAGATTTGGCAGCAACACAATTAAGTTTCTAGATTTGGTAAATCTTCGACGAGACCGGAGCCTGCACACACGATTCGAGGGAAACGTGATTGGATTTTATCAATTATTGAGGATCAAGATGGCAGTTGTTGTCTCATCCATGCAATTAATACGATCGACAGGTTCAGCCTAGATGACCGTTGCGTCTGGGATTGTCGCCTTCGGCATAAAAATAGAAATTACTCATTCGGGAGGGTTACATTTGCAAAGAGCTGAGAGCTATAGAGTAAGCTATTAAAGTTTTCCCTGTGCAGAGCTAATTCCATTACAGAGTGTTGTGATTTCCAGATTTTGAAGCCATTTCCCGTCCAGCGTATTCCACCAAGTGGGTTCTGTCTGAGGATGAACCTATAAAAACCATTTTGGAAAGATTCGAGCATGGTGGCCTTCTATCCACTATGACGACGCCACCTAAGGGTGTCCAGCCGAGTGCATCACAGACCAGATAGCCACCAAACACGAGGAGCCAATCTCAGCTAATAGACGAATCCAGTTCAGAGCTGGAGGAAGAAGTTCATAGCGCAGCAGACTACATTATGCCACGAGTTGAAGGTGCACCAGAAGTAAAAATTCCCAAGAGTGGTAAGTTTCATGTTCCCATACCACAGATTGATTCTCGAGTAAAGGAAGATGGAGACCTATTAGGATATGCAACTATTGCTAAATTCATAGATTATAACCTGGGTGATGTTAAGACATATCCCCAGTTACAACCGGATCAGTACCTTACAATTCAGAAGAACCCAAGGACAGGTGCAGATGAATATGTTCCCATGGAACATGTCCAGATTCTTGAGCGCTCAGGCCTGCTCAATCTGTTAATAATACCACATTTTGGATGAGGCGCAGAGGTTAATGTGATAGTGTGCATCCTACTTTCTTGTGTACATGGAGGTTACCTGTGGCTTGGTAACAAGCTCGACCTGAACATCAACCTGATACACCGTATCACCGGGCTGTCCAAGACTGGTGAATACCCGAAGATAAATATAACAGGAAAGACAAAGGATTCCAAGCTATCACCAGACCTAGCTGCAAAGTATAAACTACAGAGAGGAGGTCGGGCTTATGACATCGCAAGCTTGACAGACGACACACTCAGATTTACAGCTAGTCTGCTTGCAGGCAGACTATTAACCAAGGTTCACCCTAAGGAAGTCACAGGATCAGTAATTAACCTGGCTATACAAGTTGCAGAGGGGGAATAGTTCAATTGGTCTTTATTTTTGTTAAATATGTTTTAGGCAGATTGTTTGGTAGCTCAGGATGAGGGGAGCCACCCCTTCCATTTTTCATGGTTGATCATACTCTGTGCATTCGTTGGGTGGAAGGAGTCACCCCATACCCAATTTCGGTAGCTAGCAAGTGGCGATCCTAGAGGAGCGCGCTACACAAACTTATGGGAGACTAGCAACCCGGACAAGAAAAAGCTCAATATGATAGTATTCTATGAATACTATACGTTGCTGAGGAAAGTCCTCCAAGAAACACCGCGGATCAGCAAGGAGGTTGTAGACACATATGAGAATCGACTTGATTTTATGGTGGACCGCCATAGATTCTACTTGAGGCCAAAAAGGACTAAAAGGGATGATTGGGCTAATGGTTGGTTCAGGATGTCCGCACAGGACATTGAAGGAATCATCAACGACTTTGATGACCAATGGAAGCAAGAGTTCGAGGATACCACACCACTACCATCAGGTACCGCACAGACAGACCCATCAGACAAGGGAAAAGACAGAATTGAAACCCAGACACAGGATGCAGAAGACCCATTACAGGAGGAACCCATAGCGACCAACAATTAGTTTGGAAATTTTGGTTGCTTGTCATGGGAATATCTTTCCATGATTTTTAATCTGTTGTAAGTAAAATCACAATTCCAATAAAATACACTTTTTCATCTGGGATCTTGTTGGAGGAGACTAAGTTGATTAGAAGACTAGGTCCTGCAGCTAACTAATTGTAAACAAGTAGATTATGTCGATAACATTGGTCGTTTCGGTTGGTTGAACCGACAAGTAGTTATGTAACTGTTTGTCAATCATATATATAGGTTGTAGAGATGGATAAATACTTGGGTCGGTTTTATGTATGAACCTACATGTGTTCTTGAGTAATATAAGCTATTGTTATTATGTCTAATATGTCGTGTCTCTTGCATACATCATTGTTATATGAATCTGTATATGTATCATTGGTAACCTTGCAATCTGGTTGATTACAACATTGGTTTTGTTGTCGGTGGTACATGTCACAGATGAAAATGACCATGACCCAATGATATTAGAGAAAGAGATTAAGGTCTGGTGGGAGCTTAAAATGGCAAACTACCTGCAAAATTACACTAGAAGAAAAAATTTGATTATCGCTCAAGCAAACGAGAAATTCTTCACTAAAACACATGAAAATTTTGTCGATTCTGTCCCTTATGCACTAAAGAAACTTCTGGATAAAAAATCCGGTAAGTGAAAAAGAATGACAATTACGCCAAAAAATTGAACAGAGGAGGCCACACAAATTTGTCATGGTGGTTCAAAAGAACTGTTGACGAATTCTATGAGGAACGAGTTTTCAAAGAACGAGTCTTTGTCGATAAAATTAAAGAAATATTCTACAACGAACTCATTGAAGAATTCCTTTTTTCTCTACTGACACTTTTGTTTAAATTCATGATCGATAAAGGCACAATACACATTATCGAACCTCATCCACTTTTTATAACATGACTAAGAAACACAAACTGGGAAGCCAAGCAAAAAGAGTGGGAAAAATCCATTCAAGAGATATACTAGTCGTACTTCCTTTGCAAATAACCAGTTGCACCCTAGCTTTCTAAAAATCTTTGGGATCTGCAATGGGGGGTAGCTAGTCATATCTGAGTAAAGTAGAGAGATAATAGTCGTCCAAGTGTTATTTGAGAGTTATTTGAGTGTCATTTGTTGGATTGAATCTGATCAGTCAACCCACAAAGAATCAGTTTAGAATAACGTTTTTAGACAAAGTCAATTTAAGACAGATATACTAGGTGAGATGTTGTCAAGCAATGAAGAAAACACCAAGTATAGCAATGAGAATTCAAAACAAAAAGGGAAAAATATAAAAATCACACACAAAATAAATATAGATATACAAAAAATAGAACAAGAGAAGAGAAGAAAGAGGTAGGAATAAATTAGAGAGCAGGTTGTTGTACTTCCACAAGAAATAAAGATGAGAAAAGCAACAGAACCAGAAGAAAATATTCCAAAGTCGTGTCAGGACTAAAAAGGAGAGGGATTCGATGAAGATATGTCACCCATGGAAGAAGACTTGTGGATAGAGTGGGGTGGAGCTCTATAAGTAACCATACCTCAAAATATAATTCCTCATTTCCTGTCAAATCTCACTCAGAGTGCCCAAGTGTAGGACATTTTTCAAGAATATATAGGACTACGAGTTGGCCAAGTAGGTGTATGGAGTCGACTAGATGGTGGATGAAATAATTTCAACCATGTTTTAATTCATTGACCGCGAGAAGGGAACTGGGTTACTTTTCAGCCCTATTCTTCCATTTTCAATTTTCACCTACTTTACTCATAACATGGAGGAGTGCCCCCCATCCAATTCCAACTTCAGATAACTCACCATAACAGTCGGTATCACTGGTAAGAATACCTTAGTTTGAAAACAAATTACTTGGGTATCGACAGAAGCAGTCGACATAAACCCACTTTTAGTCGAAAGTGAACCAACTGACACAAAAAACATCACCAATGGAAAAGAGCTCTGTCATAGGAAGTGACCCACCACCACCACCAACCCAAAATATGGCACACATGACCGCTCATATTCCACTCTATGAGGGATATGAAGACCCCAAACAATGTTGGTTTGTCTGTGAGTCGATATGAGAGGCCAATTTTGTTACCCACGAAGATCGTCAAATGGCACAGTTTGATGGTGCTCTTCGAAAAAGAGCATTAACTTGGTACATGACCTACATAGAAAAAATTCCAAACACAACAAAAGGTCAAATTAAGCAACAATTTATGTATTTCTTTAAAACTCCGGATGCAAAGCGTCTTGCTTCTAAAAATATGAAGACTACCGCTCAGAAGCCGACTGAAACAGTATGAGAATATGATAAAATATTTAAGGAATTTTTTAGCCAATTGGAATAAAATATTGATAAACAATCATTAATCCAGTGGTTTGTTTCCAGATTACTACATAAAATTCGAATGCACATTCAACTAGATAACTTTAATACATACGAAGATGCACTTACAAATGCGATGCAAATGGAAATGGACGAGGATTATCCTATAAATATTATCGATCAACGTATTGAGGAATAACTTGAAAGTATGCAAAAATTAATACCAGAAATGAGACTCAAAGGAAACAATGTCTGGTGTACCAAATACTCGACGGTATGTCATACAAAAGATTATTGTCGACAAGATGACCATCGACAAGACATATGGTTCGTTGAGACAAAAAAAAATTGCGACATATCTCAGGAGCGTGAATTACACGCAATAAAATGTTGCCTGCATAACATGG
This sequence comes from Pseudotsuga menziesii, assembly GCA_001517045.1. Lineage (NCBI taxonomy): Eukaryota > Viridiplantae > Streptophyta > Pinopsida > Pinales > Pinaceae > Pseudotsuga > Pseudotsuga menziesii. The sequence goes on along the minus strand of LPNX010503708.1, from coordinate 74,148 downwards.
AAAATGAACAATCTTGCTGGTGTGAAATTTATGAAGTCAAAAGCCACTCAATAGCATAATGTTAGTTGAATTTGAAAAATTTACAGAACTACCAACCAGATTATCAGACTAATGTTGTCATTCAAAGTAATAACGCTGAAAACAATGAAAGAAATGGAAATAATGACCGAAACGATAGAAACAATTTCAAATATATGATGGCCGTAGATACAAGCTTTGGAACGACAACTACAACCAACAAGGAGGATTCCAAGGTCGAGGATGACATTTTGGAAATCAGGAAAATCAACCATGTCGACACATCCAGTTTTATACATGCCTAAACAAGGGTCCATACAAGGACTGGATTGACTTGAAATTTTGTACATGTTGTGGAGTAAGCGATCAATATTTGAAGGATTTCCCTACCATGCTTGAAAAAATAAATAATAAAAGTAATGTTAATGTCTTGTCGAGCATTTGAAAATATGATATTGTTTAAACTAAGAATTTACAAATTGTAACATGACAAGGAACAAAAATTGGCAGTGATAATCCACAAATAAGTAAAATAAAAAGCAACAAATATTATCCCAACCCCGTTAAATAAAATTGATTATATAACGATGTATCAATAATGTTCCAAGAACTAGCAGCACATGAAGAATATAATGACTCCCAACAAAAGGCTAACAACGAAATAATCAAATTGATAAATACAAGTGAGTCCGTTGCAAAGCTAATAGATTTAATGTGCAATCTTTAAAATACATATGGTGAATATAAGCAGGCTAAATTTATATGTAGATTTAATCAAAAAGACAAAAACAATTCAGACCCATTAGTCGACCTCGAAATTGATGGCTACCACATCCGACAAGTCTTTCTCGACTTTGGATTGTAGGTAAACATAATGACTAGAGACATATGGGAACAACTTGACAAACCTCGATTAAATGAATATGGAATATATTTAAAATTAGCGTGCCAAGGACTAATCGAACCTATTGGGGTTTGGAAAAATGTTGACATGACTATTAAAGGTATTTCGACTAAAGTTGAATTCGAAATAAGCAACCCTAAGGAAGGATCCAGTTCCTTCCCTTCTCTAGTAGGTCGACCAAGGGGTCGAAAAATGAAAGCATCCATATTGTTAGATAAAGAAAGAATTAAAGTTAAAGATGATGGGAAAAAATTCATTGTTCCAATTTGCTCGTCCTAGGGAGAATCTTGGACATATCCCATCAACAAGGATGTTGATGTTCGACAATTGTATCAAATACAGAACAATGAATATTACACTGAACCTAAAACATATGGAGAACTTAACCTTGGGAATCATGATTCAATCGGGTAAAATTCAAATGCATAACTATATGATTGGGAACTAGAAAACTACAAACTACAAGCACAAGAATGGTGGACTATCCAAGCTATTCCCCAAAATAAAACTCATTAATGTTTTTCTGTCACTTCAATCCCCAAGATATTTGAACAAAAAATTAGAGAGTATCCATCTCTGACACCAGTGATGAATGAGTCGTCAAACCAACCACCACTTAGATACAAAGAGCATGAATCACTGTCACTTCATGTCGAACAAGTTTCTAAAACTATAGGTGAACAAAGTTGATTCCTGAGTTTGGTCGAAACATTCGTAGGACAAGATGTGTAGTGGTGGGACAGAAATAAGTCAAGATTAAAAACCTAGATGGCAGCATCTACATATTTTATTGAAAGGTTCGAAGAAAATAAATTAATAACACAATCAAACATTCCAGTTTTCACACAAGGCCAAGACCCTGAGAATAAAATTGAGATATGTGAAAAAGATTGCAGAAGTTTAGGGTATAAAGATGAGCATGTTTGGCCTCTCTTATTTCCAAACACATCATATGATCTACCGAACAAATGGTATAAAATGGAATAAGAAAGAGGAGAAAATTTCACATGGAATGAACTAAAAAAAATCATAAGGACTTCAAATTCTCATATCAAGATGAAATATTAGTCAAAGTGGCTAAACAAATAAAAAACTTTCTACAACCGATCTGCAACAATATTACAACAGAGAGTCAACCTAGCCAACGAAAGGTCACGTGTCACAACATTTGTTCAGACAAAATACAACAATCGACAAGACTTCTATTAGAAACAGAAATTACAAAAGGGAAAAGTTTTCAAGGGAAGGTCAACCATCCAGAAACTTCAAAACCAATTAAGACAATATTTAAAATTCAAACATCAGAAAAATAACACCACGAGAGCTTGACAGTAGAAGACTTTCCGCCAACATTTTTACAGTTCAAAGAAGGTAGTCAACAGATCAATGAAAGTAAGGCACCAAAATGGATGGATGCAAAACTTATGATCAAAGAAGTTGATATAGCTAATGATGATAGGTCTAAAATTGGAAAAATTGGCGACTAATAGAATGAAGAACAAACTGTAGAAATCATCAACTTATTAAAATGATTTCAATGATGTTTTTACTCGGGGCTATAAATATAGAAAAGGACTAGTTCAAGAAATGGGTGAAATGAAAATCGACATCAAACCCAAGGGAAAAAACATAAAGAAAAGACCATATAAATGTGCGCATAAATACAAATAAATAGTAAAGAAATAAATAGGCATCATGTTAGTATCTGGAATCATTTACCCTATCAATCAGTCAGAATGGGGAACTCCAATGGTATTCCAACCAAAGAAACACCACCAGACATGACTAAGAATATGTGTCAACTTTCATGAAATGAATAAAGTAACCCTTACAGACTTGTTTCTAACTCCTTTTGCAGATGAAATTCTTAATGAAGTTGCAGGACATGAGTGTTATTCGTTTACAGATGGATTTTCAAGATATAATCGATTATATTCAAGAAAGGCATTAAATTCGATTATATAAAAATAAAAATTATTCTTGACTTAAAACCACCAATAAATCCTAAACATGCAAGAGTTCTACTCGAACATACAGGGTATTAAAGAAAATTCATCCAACATTATTCTAACATGAGTTATCAATCAAAAGAACTACTAAAAGAAAATCAAGTTTATGAATGGACTGACAAATGCGCTGCATCGTTCGACATCTTAAAGGAAAAATTATTCAAAGCACCCATATTACAATTTCCAAATTGGTAGGTCAAGTTCCATGTACATATAGATGCATCTAGAATAGTAATTCGGGCAATTTTAACACAACCTAGTGATTATGGAATGGACCATCCAAATGCATACAGTAGTAGAAAATCAAATAAAGTTGAGTGTAACTACTCGACAATAGAAAGAGAGGCACTTGGAATGGTATTCACATTTCAAAAATACCGACATTACTTACTTGCTAATCCATTTGTGTTCTACACAGACCAAAAGGTATTAAAATATTTATTAAATAAACCATTACATCATGGAATAATTTGTCAATGGTTATTATTATTTCAGGAATTCAATTTTGAAGTCATAGTTCAACCAAGAAAAACAAATGTCGGTCTGGACAACTTATCAAGAATCGACATAGGAGAAGAACCAATAAATATATTTTGAAAAGTTTGAAAAGAAACAAAACAATGATTAATGTGGTTTAGTTAGAATTTGATTATCAATTTTAACCTAAAGCAGTTGAATTTTTTTAAATAGTTTTAAACTAATATTTTTAATGCCATATTAGTTTTTAAAATGGTATAATGTGAAAATGACAATCTCTGGAAATTTTACCTTTGCATATAAAATTTTAATAAGAGCATAACTTGACAAGTTGTTGACAGAGGTTGTCACTTTGTACCTATGTTTTGAATTAATAGAAATATTCTTTTCTCGTCCAAATTCATGTGCAAATGTTCATGTTAATTTCCATGGGTATTTTGATTTATATGTTGAATGGATTATGCTAGAGTAGATGACAACATTTCATATATCTATTATATGCTCAAATACATTTCTTGTTGAGGACAAGTTGTAGGTTGCAAGCATTGGATTGAAAGCTCAATGGTGGTATTCTTCAAACATCTAGTTTATTTATGGGCCCTATCCTTTGTTCTTATAATTTTACATTCATATGGTATACTTGATATTAGATTATATTTTTGGTGTCCTATTGGCATGAGGTTCGAGCACACAAAGTGCGGTACCGCCATCGACCGGAAGGACATGGAAAAGGATAAAATTCATCCATAGGAGACGTAAAAACCTACAAATAAGTATATTTTGGTTAAATTAGTTAGAGATTGGTTGAGTGGAAAATTTTGTAATGACCTAGTGAGCCTATAAGTAGAGTTAGAATTGTAAATCTTGAACAACGAAAGAGGTACTTGGCTACCGATGCGTCTGTGAGGGATTGATGAGATTATTTGCTGTGATCCTATTTTGGGATCAATTGTATGAATATTCTTCTTTATGAATCAAGATGGAGAGATTGTAATTTTGGATATTATATGTTATAATGTTTTGTTTATGTGGATTATGTCGAAGGAATTCTATTTTATAGACTCTTTCCTACTTTATTGGGTGACCTCTATCATATGAGTTGACGAATGATTATGTTATTTTTGTGTTTTCCCTTTTATGCTATGTGTGGTACTTGTTATTTTGATGCACTTTGATATCTTTATCGATCTAAATCTGGGTTGATGCGATTGAGAATCATGGAGATAAGTAGATCTGGTTAATAGTACGGTTATATCGGATCTTGTTGTGATCCTAGATTTCTGGGTAATGTTGTGATAGGATAGAAGATAATGTGAAGTCCTCTTTACACTATGGAAAATTGGTTCCTACAGCCCTCCCTCATACTTCTCGGGTGAGACTGCACCTTCTTCGCAGGTGTTTCTTGGAAGGGTAACATGTTTTTAGGTCGATGTTTAGGAAGCTTGTGTTGATGGTTTTTGAAAGCAGTGCGGAGTGAACCCCTATTGACATAAATGTGTCAACAATTTTTTTCGTTATCAGGACCATAGTGTGCTAGATAATAGGACATGTTGTGGCATCTGAGAAAACCAAATATCTAGGATTGGTTTGATAAGAAATCCTGAGATTTTGTGGAAGAAGAGAACCAAAATCCAAGATTTACGACAGAAGATTGGTTGGGAAAATACATCTACTCTTATATTCATGAAATTTCTTGATTGAATTCCCAATAGGGGTGCAACTTACTTTTCAAGAAAAAATAATTTCCAAGGAGGCAAGCCTGGTCAGTGGACCCCAATCTAGTAGCTACGAAGGGTGAACAACAAAGCTTCAAGGGTTGTTGATGTACAGATAGACAACATTTTGGAAGGTTACATTACTGAGTTCATTGTCGACATAGTCAAATATTATAGTGACACATAGAGGGAAATTTTTATGGGACCAAGGGGAAGATCTCTATTCTTGTTGCAATTGTGGATTAAGATGCTCATCTGTGAAAATGGAATATTAAAAATGAATTCGAACAAGTAAACCCCTAGTGTGAGGAGACTATAACTACTTTCAATTTAAGGGTTTGATGGAATGATATGGGGTATATGGATGGGAGTCACGATGACACTGTGAGGGAAGTCATGAAATAGTGTGGTCGCCTATGAAGTGGGGTGAGGTTTCGGCAAGAAAAGAGGAGGAGGACTGACGAGATTCTTGGTGTGACCAGAGAAGAAAAATGTGGAAAGGGACCACAAGGGACTAAGAGACCTTACAGTGATGAAGGAAACAACCAGGCTATGCCCGAACCTGAGGAAGGACCAACCCAAAGCTATAACGTACCTACAACTCCAGGCACCACATCAAACTTAGGAGGAAGAAATGAAATTTCATCACAAGTTTTTCCTATGTGTTTGCACAGTAACAACAACGGATCGACAGGCACTAGGAGGAGACCCACAATAGTGGGTGATGACATAAAAATACCCATGTTTCAAGTTAATGGGATGAGGATATCAAACAATATTGGGTCATATGTGGAGTTGTATGGACATTAAAAAAGGTCCAAGATGAGGACATAAAGAAAGGGAAACTAGAGACGACCTTTTGGAGTCAGGAGTTGGACTGGTATATGAAATTTGTGCAAGTACTAATAGGGCATCCCCTAAATAGCCTATAAAATCAGGACTGGACTGATCAAAAAATTTAAGAAACTAAAGTCATAATCACAGTATATTATCGAGTAGAAGTAAATAAAGTAATTCCCCAATGAGTCAATGTGGGTTTTCGATCATTGATTCAAAACTCTAATGGCCAAGGTTAGATTCAGAATGAGCGATGTGCAACATAAAGAATGGTTTATTGCAGCCTTGGTACCCCACATCTGCATGCCTCTAATGCAACAGAAGATCACATCTCAGGAGGAAGCCCTAGAAATTGCGATGAAGTTGGAGGATTCACCAGTTGATGAAATAGGGATTGGTTGAGGCAGATCCAAACACGGTTAGAGAACCTTACTATCCAACTACAAGATATTAAGAAGAGAAAAGAGGTCCATGAAGAAGTATGGTGCACTCGATATTGATCGAAAGGACACAACAAGGATTAGTGTCTGTACTTTCACAAGTATTTATAGTCAGGACCACTAAATCCAGTGAGTCAAGGAGGATTACCCTGGTGCTAAATTTTTCAAACTAGAGGAAATTGGTCCAAAGAATGTGTGTACTTATAGAAGTTTGTGTCAAAACCAGCTAATATTTTCTACAACTTATTTTGGTTAGTTGGTCATGAAGATAAGTATTCCAGAGCGTATGATTTGCTGCAGGAAAGAACTATGGATACATATTTTATGAAGGGGGTGGGGGGTGCAACGACCAGCGGAGAGACCTCAAATGAAACCACAGTATAAAAAACTAGAACCATAGTATACTCAACCATAGTATAATCAACATCAACCACAATATAATCTACCACAATATAAATTCAACCAGCCATAGTATAGCTAGTCGTCATTCCAGTAGCAACAAGGATTTTGAGGTGGATTTCATGGAGGTCATATCGGAGGCTTTGGTAGTCGAGGAGCTATGGGTCGAGGTCGAGGACCATTCATGTGCTATAATTTTGGAGTACTAATACATGATTAGAGATATTTTTCGAATCTACAATCGCAGTGTACCTACTATCACGCAAGTGATCACACTATTGAAGAGTGTCCATAGGTCATTGTGAAATGGAAAGTTAAGAATGTGTCGCAACCACAACCAAATCAAAATGCAAACCAAAATTAGAATCCTAAAAAAAATGTGTGGAATATATCAGCCGAGCTAAGGAATCATCCATTATGTATCAATGTAGTAATGATAGGAGGAGCTACGATAAGAGATGAGGTACCCCTGCTAAATTTCTGACTTGCGGATCAGAAGAAAGCTCAATTTGCTGTGGAAACAAAGAAAGAAACCCTCTTTTAAGTGAAATATGCCTTGATCAAATACAATGGTAAGATACCTATTTAAGACATGTCATCGATTTCTGATTCGAACAACTCACCAAGGTAAAAAACAAATGTCAGTAATTTCAAAAATTTCCTAGAAATTTTTCTAACATTAGAAAAGGATTGGGATGCATTAGCAGAAATAGTAATTTTGTTGTATCGATAGGAAGAAGGGAGACAACATAGCCCAGTCAATTTGTTGCAAAAGAATAAAAAGGGAAGAGAAATGAGAATGAATGTCGAGATCGATGAATATTACATATATTCCGGTATTTTTGGATTTAGGATCGGACGTAAATATCCTAACTAAGCATATGTGGGAAATGATGGGAAAACTGTAGCTATTTTTCTCTCTCATACAGATCTGGCTAGAAAAATAGGCTAAGGTTTCTGAAATTGGATGAGTACCTTGTGTACCAGTCAAAGCGGAAGGACTGAAGACATATCCCAACTTTGATGTTATTGAGATATTCGACAATACAATATCATATCCTACATTGTTTGGAATCGGTTGGGTGATGGAAAACATGGAGGTTATCAATTTCAATAAAAGAACAATGACATTCAAGAATCGCAACACAAGGGTCACTGCCCCATTGGATCCCCTCAAAGGATAATGATATGTTGAACCAATAAAATATGAAGTCATGGGAGGGTGAGATAATACCTACAATGTCTCTAAAGACTACATGAATCCCACTATTGATGGCAAGCTGGGATGGAGAAGCATCAGCTCAGCATCTTCAAACTTTGACAAAGCACTAGAGAACTGGAAAAACTGATTGCATGAAGTATCAATCAGATAGTGTGCACAAGTCACTCAATAATTGAGATGGGTAGCGACAGAAGTAAATGATCTTCTGACATAGGAAGGAATACCTAACTTGGTAGTTTTTATCAATGAATTTGAATACACAGTATCTGAACCACAACACTTGTTGCCACTAGAAGAGGCACTGAAGGCTACTTCAGTACTATGGTGAGCTACACACAACGCATCGATAGCAGATTGGAAAATATGTCAACGATTAATGGAGGTTCAATTTGGGGAGGACAAATATTACCAAGGGAATAAATATGGTGGAATGAATGATCCAATCGACCTCCGATAACATGACAAAAAACATGGGAACTACTGCCAAAGGAAGAATAAGTTCATGTGTTCATCCATACATTGTACAAAATACCATGAAGATGGTATGTTTCTATAGAGATGTGAAGGGAAACAACAATGTACAAATATCTAACTGTCATATTTGGTCATACTTTTAGTTTTGTGAGCAAAAATCCATTCATTCATAGTACTCTACAGGACATCTACGACAAAGTATTGGAGATAGTCCCAACTGAGCTACCGACGGGATCACAGTGGACACCGACACCACAAATAATTATGACATGCTACAATGTGGCGGGAGAACCTGATGATGAAGATGATCTGAGAGAAGTCAATATTATAGAGTCGGAAGGAATTTGTGATATCGAATCACCAAAAATTCCATGTGACAAATTCAAGAAACCATTGAAAATAAAGAAGGTCAATATTGGGACAACAGAAGACCCAAAGTTTGCTAGTATTGGAGATTACTAGGATGATCCAGGAATGGGGAAAGTCATCAATCTAATACATTAGTTTCAATACTTATTCCTAAAAAAAATTCCTGGATTAAAGGAAATTCATGGGATTTGTGTGAAAAGAAGATTCCTCTGAAACCAGATGCGAAGCCAGTAAAGCAGTGACCATATAGGTTCAATCTGAGATAAAAAGAGTGCATCAAAGTCAAATTAGAACGAATGTCAGATGCAGTAATTATCGAGTCTATCAAAAAATAAGATTAGATCATTCTGATGGTTGTGTAGGATAAATAGACTAGTGAAATATGGATTTGCTTCGATCTGAGGAAATTGAATGATGCAAGTTTGCATGATCCATTTCCGACACCATTTACTAACGAAGTGTTGGGAGGAATTGGAGGAAAATAAATATATTCATTTATGGATGTATTTTCAATCTATCATCAGATAACGACTACAGAGGAGGATAGGCATAAAACCACATTGATGAAAGAATGCAGATATTTTCAGTATACAATGATGCCATTCAGTCTTAAGAAAGCGCCCGTAATTTTTTCAAGGTTAGTTGTTATTTAATTCAAATACTTCGTTCATAAGCTCTTAGAGGCCTATATGGACAAATGGACCATCTATGGGTGTTGGAATAATCAAAACCCATCCCAAGACTTAGGATAAAATAATTAATCTTCTTAATTAATTCTTAGGTCCTACTCTAGCTAGTTTGCACCCAATTCCATTTTTGAGGTCCAACTTGCCAAAAATTCCTCAAGGAGTGAGTAAGAAAGATACTAGATAAGATTCTACCAACCCATAGACTCCCTAGAATAGAAACTTTGCATTACTTCCTTATCCATACTTTCCATCTTTTTCTGCAGTTTTAAGGCAAAAGCTAAAGCTAGTTTTAAGGTAGACTGCCTTGTTTTTTGCATCAACTCACCTCCATTATTTTCCTCATCTAAAACCATGATAAACTCAAATTTCCATCACTTGTGAGTTTTACAGACTCATCCAACAAATTTTTTAACATATTGACTAATTTGGAAAGTGCTTTATGCACCTATGCGAGATTTTGACTAGGTTAATAAGCTTGCTTTTGTATTGATTCGAATAGAAACTTAATGATTTTGAATCCCTGGAGTATATACTATATGAGAAGACTACATATATTTAATGATGGATTGTGTAAACTAATATCATCAATAGTTTGTGTATTATCACATATTCAGTCTCCTTCTTGAGTGTTTCTTGCATATTTTCAAGCAATTTTGTGAGTTCAATTGTTCTAAAATTGGGATAAATTTCCATGTGGTATCATAGCCTTAGTAGCTCAATTTTTCTCATCTTCAATTTTATTTTGTAGGGTCAACATCACTCACTGGGAGCACATATTGTCTGGGCAAGGGCGCAGTTGCTAAAGAATGGATCAATCTCAATCAATCATCCTAACTCCATTCAATTCCTTCGAATGGAGGGCAAGGATGGAGATTATGATGAGGATAAAAGGCCTCTTTAGAGTGACCATGGAAAATGAAGCTGAAACTAAATAATCTACAGAGAAGATCAAATGGAATATAAGAGAGATGAGGTGTATGGTCTCTCATGTCTAAGCATTTCTAGAGACCTTTTATTTCAGCTTGATGGTCTTACATCACTGAGTGAAGTATGGGAGAAAATTCAATATTTTTGGGGGAATATAGATAATATGAGAGGTTACCAACTGGAAAATGAGTTGATATCACTAATTCCAAGCATCTTCGAATCCTTGCAAGTCTACTTCTCCAAATTCAAATCACTTGTTTTGCAGCTAAAAACCTACGGCATTGACAAAGAAGATGAACAACTAATCTTGGCCATCCTTTCAAACCTTGGCACTGATTTCTCAGTATTTGTTTTGACCTTCCATGCCTCCAAGTTGACAGCTCAAAATTGGAATATTCCTTCACTAGAATATTTCATGGAATCTTTGATTCAAGAGAAAGACAAATTCATCTTGATGGGCACCATAAAACCTTCCAAATATCAAGCTTTGGTTGTTGGAGATTACAAGGTGAATTACAAAGATAAAAATAAGGATAATAATCCTCCAGATAAAAAAGGAAACAAGTCCAAGCCTCAAAATGAGTCCTAAAACTCCAAGAAGAAGAAATTTTAGAAGAAGAAAGGTAAAGGTGAAGGTAGCAAGTGCACATACTATGGTAAGGGCTTTCATCCTGAGAGATCTGCATGAAGAAGTAGGTGGACATGTTGTATCAAATCCTACACAATAACAACATCTCCCTCCCTGGTGGCACAAGCAAGAAGGAAGGAGAATCCAGTTTCAAATACTCAGAGAGAGTACATGCCCTGGTCAAAAGAATTGTAAGATCTGCTTTGTTTATCATCGATTCTAGAGATTCTAGTAATATGGTTTCAGCAAAGGAATCCTTCCCATCTCTTAATAATTCAAAGGGTCCTAATATTTTGCTGGGAGATAAATTGAAAACCAAAAGTAAGGGTCAAGGTAGCATTGATTTTGACCACGGTTCCTTCAATAATGTTTCGTATGTCCTAGGTCTTGTTGCTAATCTGTTGTGAGTCTACCATATGACCCACACTGGGTCTCCTAAAAAGGTTTTTTTCTCTCCCAATGAATTTGAAATCTCTAATATTATGAATGGTAGATTCATTGCTAAAGTTTTTGTAGATCATAGTTCTAAAGTCTACAGGTTCTCACACTTCATATTTTCTCTAACCCCTCTAATATCCTCGCCCATGCCAATGAAGCAATAAAACTCTAGCATGAGAGGTTTGGTCATATAAACTATAAATACCTTTCATATTTGTGTGAAAAATATTTGGTTTCAAGGATTCCCAAGATAATTTTTTTCAAAGGAGTCTGTCAAGGTTGCATTCTAGGAAAACATCTAGAGCATAAGTATGAGAGAGCCAGTCATAAGTGAACCTCAGCACCTCTTGAGATCATCCACAATGACATTTCTGGCCCCTTCCCTCTTATTTCCATGAGTCAATCCAAGTATTTCCTTACCTTCATAGATGAATTTTCAAAGTACTATTAGGTTTAATTCCTTAAACTCAAGTCTGTAGTTTTTTACCACTTCAAGGCTTTCAAGGCCTTGGTTTAGAACCAATATGGGAGGAAACTCAAGATCCTCAGATCTAATAATGGTGGTGAATATTTCAAGTTTGATTTCATTAATTATTCTGAATATTAAGGTATCCAGATGTAGAACTCTATTCCCTATACACCTCAACGGAATGGTGCGGCTGAGAGGAAGAATAAAAGCCTCAAGGAGATGGCTATTTGTATGTTGGAGTCTAAGAATTTTCCACCAAAGTTTTGGGATGAAGATATAAATTTTGCATCCTACATCAAGAATAGGGTACCTCACAATCATATCAATGGATTTACTCCTTTTGAGGCTTGGAGTGGGAACAAACCAGATGTGTCTCATTTCAGTATTTTTGGCTCAAGAGCATGGGCTAGAATTCCATTAGATAAAAGGAGGGCTTTGGAACCAAGAATCCAAGAGTGCCTATTTGTTGGGTATTCTGAATATTCCAAAGGGTACAATATGATCAACATGAGAACTCAAAAAACCTTCATTAAAAGGAGTGTTCAGTTCGAAGAAGAACCTATGGTAGAAGCAAAAATCGGAGACTCCTCCTCACCTCCTCCACCTTTGATTGTAAGTGAAGGAAATAATGAAATTTATGATTTTGATATGTCTTATAATGATTATTTAATAGCAGATATAAACAACCCCACAAGGACAAAATGGGCATAAAATACCATCCAACAAGCTGGGGAACTAGTTGGGAATCCTAGATATTCTAGGAGGACTAGATCTCAATTAAAGAGTACCATTTCTATCAAAGATCCTTTCTTTGCTGATAAGTGTTTTCTAATGATTGAATCTGATCGACGAAAATATGAATATTCATGTGAAGACCCAATATTGCAAACAACCATGAAGGAGGAATTTCATGGGAATTTAAAAACTAAATTTGCTGCTGATGGTTCTCCTCTAAAGTATAAGGAAATTTTAGTGTCCAAGGGCTTCTCCCAAGTCCAAGTCATTTACTACAACAAGACCTTTGCACCAGTTCCAAAGATGGACTCCATAAGACTAGTTTTGGCCATTGCAGCTTCCAAGAAGTGGGAGGTACATCACATGGATGTGAAGAGTTCCTTTATGCATGGTGATATGAAAGAAGAAATATATATGAAGCATATAGAAGGTTTTTATGACTAATCCACCTCTTGTGTGTAGGTTGAAGAAATCATTGTATGGGTTGAAACAAGCTCCTAGAGCTTGGTATGCCAAGATTGATGGATTTTTTCTATCACTGAACTATTGTAGATGAAATTCTGATCAAAATATCTATTTGAAGCTGATTCATAGTTATTAAATCATCATTGTATCATATGTGAATGACCTTATTATCATAGTAATTTCCAAGAAATAAATTGCCTCGTTAAAGAGTGCAATGAACCATGCATTCTCTATGATTGATTTGGGATTATTAAGCCAATTTTTGGGGCTTGATATTTCTCAAAAATATATTGGAATCAAGGTACATCAGTATAATTATGCTTCATATATAAGTTCAAAATGAAGTATTGCAATCCAATAAATACTCCTTTCCTTTCAAGATTTAAGCTTGAAGAAGCGCAACCAACTCCATTGGAAAACAACACCCTGTATAGGAAACTGGTTGGTTGTCTTCTCTATTTGACTCATACTCGACCTGATATATCTTATGCAATGAGTGTGGATTCCACACACATGGATCAGCCTCATTAAATCCATTGGAGGGAAGCAAAAAGATTCCTAACCTTTGTACAAGGAACAAAAACTCATGGGATTCACTATGTTGCACAATCTAGCCCACAGTTAGTTGGTTTTTCCGAATATGATTGGAAAGGTGACAACAGTGATAGTAAATCAAATTATGGATATGTGTTTAAGCTTGCATATGAATCAATCAACTAGTCAAGTAAGAAACAAAGTGCAGTTCCACTTTCGTCTACAGAGGCAATGTACATAGGAGATGTTAATGCAACTACTCAACGTTTCTCATTGCAGAGAATAATTGGAGAGTTTGGGATCGAGTCAAAGAATTCTACAATCATAATTGTGACAAACATAGTACCATTCAAATCTGAACGGATCCAATACCGAGGCAGCAAACTAAACACATCGAGATCCATATGCACTACATCATAGGACTTGTGCATGATGGGGTCATTGATCTGCAATATTGCGCATCATCTAAGCAAGTTGCAGACATCTTCACCAAGATGTTTTCAGAGAGGACCTTAAACAATATTAATTATTTACTTAGGATAGATGATCATGTGGTGAATATAGTTGAAGATCATATTCCATACATTTTTGTTCATTTCCGTGTTTGAGGGAGGATTTTCCCACTTGTGGTTTTTCATCTTTCCTTGTTTTGTATGGACAAGTAGCATGTAAAGGGTGACTAAGCCTTGTTTATAGCCCCTATATTTCTAATATTTTTTGATATTGTACTTAAATTCAGGATTAAGAGGGGGTGTTGCAATAATCAATACCCATCCCAAGACTTAGGATAAAATAATTAATCTTGTTAATTGATTCCTAGGTCCTACACTAGCTAGTTTGCACCCAAATCCATTTTTGAGGTCAAAATTGCCAAAAATGCCTCATGGAGCGAGTTAGAAATATCCTGGATAAGATTCTTCTAACCCGTAGACTGCACAGAATAGAAGCTATTCATTACTACCTTATCCATAGTTTCCAACTTTTTCTATAGTTTTAAGGTAGGATTCCTTGTTTTTTGCATCAACTCCCCTCGCTTATTTTCCTCATCTAAAAGAATGATAAAGTTAAATTTCCATCACTTATGCGTTATACACATGAATTCAGCAAATTCATGAGAATCTTGACTTATTTGGAAAGTTATTTATGCACCTATGGGGGATTTTGACTAGTTTAATAAGCCTTCTTTTGTACTGATTTGAATGATAACTTAACGCTTTTGAATCCTTGGAGTATATACTGTAGGAGAATCCTACATATATTTAATGATGTCTAGTGTAAATGAATATCATCAAAAGTTTGTGGATTATCACATATTCAGTCTCCTTCTTGAGTGTTTCTTTCATATTTTCAAGCAATTTTGTGAGTTCAATTGTTCTAAGATTGGGATAAACTTCCACAATGGGTTGGTAAAAGACCATACTGCGAACCTTGAATTGATGCTGGAAAGGTATCGACAACATCATATTTCAATGAATTTGAAGAAATGTGTATTTTGTGCACCATTTGGAATTCTATTGGGACTGTACGCAAGGAAGGCATGTCCATCAATATTTCCAAGATTACAATAATTGTCGACCTACAAAAACCAACGACAATAAAATAGCTAAGGGAAACATTGGTCCATACAAGGTATTACCAGAAGTTTATAAGGGGATACGAAGCGGTCACTGCGTCATTGGAGAAATCACTGAAGAACGATGAAAAGTTATAATGGAACGACGAGTGTTGGAGAAGCATCAATCTTCTAAAGAAAAAGATGGTCACAACACCAATATTAGTTTTTCTAGATTGGACAAAGGAGTTTCATGTACATGTTGATGCCTCATTAGTCACATTAGGATTAATATTGGAACAACCTGGAGAAGGATCAATTGACCACTTGATTTTGTTTGTAAGTCGAAATTTTTCTACTATGGAGAGAGACTGCATGACAATGTAAGGAGAAGGACTGGCAATGGTTTATGCATTGTGAAAATTCCACCACTAATTGTTAGGAGGGAATTTCAAAAAATTTACGGATCATTCAGCGTTGAAGTACTTGGTCAATAAGCCTGTGTTGGGGGGAAGATCTGCCGATGGTTTCTATTATTACAAGAATTCGATTTTGAGATCATTGTCAAACTTGTATGATTGAGCGCATGACCCGGTCCTCTCAAGGATAGAGTCATGTGAAAAACCAAGCACCATCTAGGATGGCTCACCTAATGCACAACTATTTAGAATTGAAATGGTCGATGACCATTGCGAGCAAATTATTCAATTTTTGGAGACAAGAAAATCCCATGAGGAGTTCACCATTAACCACAAGAAACAACTCGTCATCAGAGTCACTCAATTTCAACCGATCGCGGGGCTTCTATACAAGATGGGACTGGATGAAATTCTGCATCAAGATGTTCTTCTGCATGAGAAGGAAGAGTGTTGGAAGAAGCGCACAGTGGGATTGCAAATGGGCATTATGGAGAGCATGCAACTACTAGAAAAATACTCAGATATGGATTACGGTGGACAAAAGTACATGGAGACATCGTGGATTATGCCAAAAGGTGTGATGTGTGTCAAAAGACAGGAAAACCATCATGCAGAGATGAGATGCCATTAGTACCTCAGATAATGCTACAACCATTCGACCAATGGGAAGTTGATTTTGTGGGATTTATCAATAAACTAGGAAAAAGAACATGTAGAATATATATCATCACTATGATCGATTATCTAACACGATGGGTCAAGGAAACACCAATAAAGGATTGTACAGCCATGAAAGCAGCGAGGTTCCTTTTAGACAAAGTGGTTACTCGCTTTAGATGTTCGAAGATATTGTTGAGAGATCTAGGAACTCATTTCATTAACCATAAAATCATATCCATGATTGAAGAATTCCAAATTCAATAGAAGAAAAGTAATCCATATCACCCATAAGTGAATGGATCAGTGAAGGCGTTCAACAAAATATTGGAAAATGCACTCACCAAGGTTTGCGACACAAATTGGTATGCGACACGAATTGAGATGATTAGGATCTGAAAATTAATATGTTACTATGGGCCTATAGAATTACATGTAAAAAACTGATAGGACATACACCATTTAAGTTGGTTTATGGATAAGAATTGGTGATTTCGATGGAATATATTGTCCCTAGTCTACGCATAGTAGCAGTAACAGGAATGAGTGACGAATGAGTGATTGAAGAAAGACTGGTGTAGTCAATAAGCCTTGAAGAGGATCATTTCATCGCACGTTTTATCAACAAGTAGAGAAGAATCAATAGAAGGCATGGCATGATGGCCACATAAATATGAAACAATTTCGGCAAGGATATATGGTTCTCCTCTACAAAAACAAGTTTACAAAACACCTAGGTAAGCTTCAGATGCATTGTCTTAGTCTATACATCATACATTTCATTACCAACGAAGGTGTGGTGTACTTACAATAGTTAGATGGCATAATTATGCCAAAAATGGTGAACAGGAGTCGACTAAAACCCTATTGGAAAAGCCAGGTGCAACACCAATTCTAAACAACCATGAAAAAATGGAAAAGTCTAAAGGAAAGTGTGTCAATAGAAGGAAGAGCGACATGAAAAGTTGAATCGAAACAAGGTTTGGAACTTGTTAATATCAGCCAAGGAATGAAATGGTCAAGTCAAACAATAAATGAAGCAATTACACTAAATGGATGATGGCTCAAGTTGGAAAGACCTGCATTTATTAACCAATGTGGTCGTTAGATTTGTAGAATCGGTAGAGGATTCGTTCAATCAAACAAGGGAATTGGAAATGATGCTCCAAATCTCTCGCACGCAAGGATTGGAGGGTATAAAATTTGGTTAATGGGAATGCTTTGACCCATTGTGCACATTGAGAGGAAGAATTAGAGAAAAGAGAAGAAGAGTTAGAGTGAGGAGAAGCATAAGAGAGAATAGAAGTGTTGCAGATACCATGGAGCATATTATTTCGAGCGCCAGTATGTAGGAAACATGAATGGAAAGGGTGGTTATCATAGAAGAACAAAAAGAGAGTTCATCTACACCAGTGTGTTTGCTTAGGAAGAAAAGGATTGCTACTCATCTAATCACTCCAAACAGAAAAACCAAGACAACTCAGAGCTCGACAAGAGGGGTTGCAATAGAGGGAGAAGTCGGTCCATCAACCAAGGCAGAAGAAGAAACAATGGTAAGTGGAAAATGAAAAGGGTCGATGATAGAATACATCCTAGGGTATGTATCAATGAGAAAGGAAGGGGCACAAGTGGTACGAATCGGTAAAAACAACAAGTATGCCATCAAGGTTCCTGCAACACCTAGGGGAGTCCACTTGACAAAAAATATAGTGTTGTAGCTATAGAAACTACAATATAGATACCACAACATACTGGAATTCAGGAATGCACCCATGGAATATCTGAGGAGAGATCACATGGCGATGGAGGTCCAATCACCAGAGAGCCAATAAAATGGGCATTGGGACAACACTGGTATGGGTTGTTGTGGATCATCCACATACTACATTTTGGACGATCCTTAGAAGTTACTGTGTGTGTGAAGTAGTTGTTGTCATGATTACATGGATTTTATTTATGGCTAGGCAAAAATATCCCAATTACGGTCGACTTGATATCCCAGATCACCGACCTACCTAAGTCGAGGTTTGATATGTCTCAGTACTTTCAAGGGAAGGAAAATGAAAAGAAGTTGGTGGAGAAGCCAAGAAACAAATATGGCATAGTAAAGGATAAAAGGGTGTATTTCATTGACACCATAAATGATCAGGCAGTGTGAATCACAACAAATTTTTTGATGGTCAAAGTAGTGTGGAAGAATCATTCTAACCGGTGCACATCGGTAGTGATTGCATCTGTGGAGCAATGTGCATATGGAATACAAATGAATTGGTCCCTTTTCCTATTCAATGAGATAATGGAGGATGCAGTGTTGTCACAAGAGGACGAAAATTCGTTCACTTATTCTTGGTTACTAATACTCATTGTGTTGGTTCATTGGATGGAACCAACGTAGTACCAAGGAATGGAGGTTGACGCTGTCAACATTTATAGAGGAGAGAGGTGTAAAAACCTATGGACAATCAATGACAAGGAAAGGAAAACCATCAATAACATTCATTTCTACCTTTACTTGGATGCATTGTGGGAGGAATTCATCAAGGTACCGCGACTCATAGATCGAGCTGCAAAGAAGTACTAGAGGATTACACGATTGGAGATGGGAACCCACGCCATACACATTTAGGTGTGGTAAGATATGGAAAAGAAATGGATGACACAATATAATATAATTAATGAGGAGATTAATGCCATTATAGAAGAATGGCCTATGGAATGGAAATTTCAAGTAAGCGACAAAGAACTATCGGACCCAGGAGATGGACCACTGGAAAACATTCCATGAGACCAAGAGGAGCCCAAGGATTCATAGGATGAAGAGAATTCACAATATGAAGCCTCTTCATCAACTCCAACATAGTCAGAGTTAGAGAAACAATAGGAAGAAGCAAAAATGAAGCCCTAGTTCGATCAATGTGAGGAGAGGGGAACCGTAGGGCTCTCCCATGAACAAGTGAACAAAATATTGGCAGGAATCACTACAAAGACCAACGAGAGTTAGGCAAAGGTAATCCAACATACCACGGGATACTTCCACATGGTGATGCAACTACTACAGATACTCATGAATGCAGTGCTCAAGAAAAGGATACTGAAGGAAGGAGCGCTTCAAAGGGTGGGAAAAGTGGACATTTGCACAAAGGCATGATTGGTTCAGAGTCTACCATAGATTATCACAACAGAGGATGAGGATGTAGATGCTACACTATGAGGGCATGACTTGATAGGTATCAAACTAAACCTATTCCTAATTTTGATCTTTGCACATATTCAGCTCGCAGCAAGGAGGAAATAAAAAATTTCAAAGCCACAACCCACGATCATCTAGTCCCCTCCACACAACAAGTTCAAAGTGCTAAAGAGGAGCTTCAGTGGCTAGAGACAAAAAAGGATGCCATAATCAGCAAAAATACCAAGGCATTCAAAGACAAGAAACAACTGGAGAGGGAAATCACCTTGGCTTGCGAAGAGATACCTGAGATTAGCCCGAAAATGTTTGTAGAAACAAATGTATTGCGTCTAAGGAAATTTGTCACAAATTTAAGGAAAATGAAGAACTACAATCTAGAGTGGTACCCAGCAGTCTACCAGAACAGATAGAATAAAGGAGAAGTGCAATAGAAGATGTTGCAAAAGAGACTACAGAACTCAAGAATGCAGCACAGACGATTACAAAGGAAATAATGTAGTTTTGGGGAAGCTTGGTAAAAGATGATTAGTTGCACCATCTGGACGTGCAACTTGGAGATCCAGGAGCAAATTTGGTGGCATTGAGGGGATCACTTCAAATGATTCCCCCACTTGCGCAAGTAACCAAGGAGGAAGAACTAAAAGAGTTGCAGCAACGCATTTACAATGTGTGTACAAGGCACCAACGGAGAATGACCCAGTTGGATGAACTTCAAGGTTTAGCAAAACAATTAGCGCTCAAGGCCATGGAAGAAATCACAAATACCAAGGCGGAGCTAGAAAAAGTGCATAATATGAGTGAGGATAACCCAATAGAGCAAGAAGTGGAAGAGTGTGCGACACTCTAGGAGATGGCCAAATAAGCTATTAACCAAGTCATAGCATAATATGATGACTTCAAGGAAAAGTCGAATGGAAAAAATGCTTCCAGCTAATATGACGCAAGGACGAGCCACAACTTTGTGTTAGGAACCTATTGGAACGAGGTTGGAGTGCACAAAGTGTGGTGCCTCCATCGACAAGACAGACGTCGACAAGGATAAAAGTCAACTACGAGGGACAAAAAACCAACAAATAAGGATATTTTGGTTTACTTAATTAGATATTGGTCAAGTGGACCATTTTGTAATGGCCTAGTGAGCCTATAAGTAGATTTACAATTGTAAATCTTAAACAATGGAAGAGGTACTTGACTATCGATGGATCTATGAAGGATTGATGAAATTGTCTATTGTGATCCTATTTTGGTGTCGATTATATGAATATTCTTCTTGATGAATGAAGTTGGAGAGATCAACATTTTGTATATTTTGTGTTATAATGTTTTGTTTATGTGGATTATGTCAAAGGAATTCTATTTTATAGACTCTTTTCTGCTTTATTGGGTGAGATCTATTAGATGAGTTGACGAATGATTATGTTATTTGTGTTTTCTCTTTTATGATATGCATTGTACTTGTTAGTTTGATGCATGTTGATATATTTGTCGATATAAATTTGGGTTGATGTGATTGTGAATCATGAAGATAAGTAGATTTGGTTAATAGTGTGGTTGTATCGTGTCTTATTGTGATCCTGGATTTTTGGGTAATGTTGTGATAGGATAGAAGATAATGTGAAGGCCTATTCACACTATGGAAACTTAGTTCCTACAGCCCTGCCCCAGACATCTCAGTTGAGACTCCATGTACTTCGCAGGTGTTTTCAAGTAAGGTAAAAACGTTTTAGGTCGATGGTTGTTGACATCAATGCGAAGTGAACCCCTGTCAACATAATTGTGTCAATATGTCACTCTATTTGTTGTGTTATACCCCAACCCATAGGAATATTTTCTCCATAACACCAACTTAGCCTCTCTACCTCAATGCATCAGGCCCAATCTTAGATGCACAAGATTGGTTTGGAGAATGACTCGTGATGTTGTACATTTAAAAACAACATCATTGCATTATTTATCCAAGTAGTTTGGTGGGGTGGTGATAGTGGATACTTGAATATCAATAATAAATGACACAAAGTGCTCATTATCCAACATAAAATCAAACACAATGGCTCATGCAGTGAAGTGGAAGTAGGTGTACCCACTAGTGTAAGGAAAGTGCTTGGCAGCATTGGGGATGAACATTGAATTTGATTACCCTAGCTTGATCAAGTTCTTCTTGTATGTGTGGATGGTAAAGTCAACTAATCATTTGTGTAACCCTTATCATGGTGATAGATCTCATGAATCATTAAAGGGTTTGAACACAAATAATGGTAGGAGTAGTACATTTGATTGGGTATGTGCATTGAACTCAACCAAAAGAAGGAAATCCCCTAAAGCAAATAAATTGCTGACCCTAGGCTATAAATTTGCAAATGGATAGTTTCCACCCATAGAAAATATATGGAGAATACGTAGGGGGAATTAGAATGTAACAATGAAGGGATTATTTAGAAGGGTTTTTCTCTCTAGGGAAATCAATAAGAACCTAGAAAACACATATACACCTTCTACGATTATATAAGGGGATCATAGCAATTCATAGTGGTTGAGGAACACAAGCATTCACCCCAATAATTAATATTTCTTATTTGGGACTATTTAACGATGTGTTATAATAATGACCTTGTGACTTAAATCATGACCCACATACACAAAATCCACTTAGAAAGTAATAAAATTCATCACCGCATAATATTATTCCCTTGGAGCATGTTGTTAGCTCTCCAAGAAACTCCTCTAGGTTGCAGCTCGAGGATGCCTGGTAACTTAAATGTTTTTAATGGTTTTTCTAAATGGATCAAGTCAGATGACCTAAAGGACCTCACAGACTCAAGACATGCATAAAAATCAATCAAAAGATAAGGTTTCTAACCACCAACATTCAAAGGGTTGATAATAAGGTGAATAAATGAAGAACTTACTATGTTGGCACATTCATATATAAAGCAATCACATATGAATGGCTAATCATAACAAGGAAAAAATACTTGCAATTCAACTCATCAACACATAGATAGGATGATAGCTATCTGGTATTAGATAAAAAGAAAAAACCTGAATCATACATTCAAGCACACGTACATAACAGAAAAGAGATGGAACCTAAACATATAATGGAAAAAGAGCTTATATTAAATGATGAATAACATGAGAAGCTTGATAACAATAAGGGCCTAAAAGTCCTCAAAGTTGAACCCTTGATTCAACATAAGTATTAGGATTTATAGCCTTTACAAAATTTATTTCAAATCCTCAAAAGTAGGATCTGATTTACTAAAAATAGATAAAATAATTGTTTTTGCAAAATTAGGTCAAAAAACCCTAATTTAAGTGTTAACCTATCTAGCTCTAACACTTGTTCACTCCTTGAACTCTTTGATAACTGTAGTGATCACTGAAGTAGAGGTATGACCTAGTATCTGACAGATAAGTCACAATTTGTCAAAAGAAGGAA
Organism: Pseudotsuga menziesii; assembly: GCA_001517045.1. Classification (NCBI taxonomy): domain Eukaryota; kingdom Viridiplantae; phylum Streptophyta; class Pinopsida; order Pinales; family Pinaceae; genus Pseudotsuga; species Pseudotsuga menziesii. The sequence goes on along the minus strand of LPNX010503708.1, from coordinate 51,142 downwards.
GGGTTTGTGACCCATTTCACCTTGATGGCACCCTCAAAACCGGAACAGACCCCTTCCACTAGTGCCTTTAATAAATTTCCAGCTTCATAATTCACCCCTAAGGTGTTCGTACCCATCAAAATTGATTCTGTGTGGAAGCATTTATTTTTTCACCCTCTTGTGCTTTCGGTGGTTAAGGAAACAGGATTCTAGGCATGTAAGCTGCCGAAATATCTACTTTTGGTGGCTAATGAATAGTTGTTGCATTCGCCTAAGACACTGAAATCTCTATTTTCAGCAAAATTCAATTATTCTTCAATCAACCTTTTACAAATTTATTCCTGACCTTCTGGTACATCTTCAACCTACATAATATTTGTAATGTCAGCAACATCATGAGCTACCTCCAGGTATTGAAGGCTTATTGTTGCCTCTGCTAGGGTTTCCATTGCAAGGTGTGTTTTAGGGTTTGGGTCCTTCTTCTGCAATCTTTACATTCTGATCATCCTATAGAGCATGGATTTATCCTTCATTAATCTCAGATTTCTTCTTTTCAGCAGGACATACATCCCTCTCATTTCTAGGAGAAAATTATGTAATTGAGTATTTCTTTTGGTTAAAATTGCATTGGATCTTTTGTTTTCTCTATCTAGGACCTCCAGTTCATTTATTTTCCGTAATAGCTGGTTGATTCTTTGGGACCTCAGTTTACTAGAGGAAGCTTTTGCCACTGGTTCACCCTGGTCTTCTTTTGGTGTCGGTGATGGAAACTCCTCTAGTCTTTCTTGACACTATTCTACTGAGTTATCCTCCTGTTCCTCTTGATTCTCAGAGTTTGAGTAAGGCTAGTTAAGTATGTTTATATATGGAGCTTAAACTTCCTCTACCTTCCCATTGAAATTCAGATTTCTCTTGGTTTTGTTGGTCTCAGTAATTAGAGAGGGATGATTCGTTGTCACTGGTGAGTTGGCCCTCCTTTTCCTCTTGCCACTACTGGGAGTGGTGGACTTCTTTGAAGGGGAATTTCCTTTGTCTTCTAGTTGTAATCTTGTTTCAAACTCATTCCAAAATAAGAAGTATGTCCATGCAATTTTTCTTCTTTGTAGTAGTTCTTGGACAATGAGCTTTATCAAACCATGGTGGGATAGCCTTCCTGCAATTTTGGTGGGTTGGGCCTTGACCTAGTGGGTCATCCTCGTCAGGATCTTCTAGAGGTAGAAAGGTAGGTTTAAAGGGCTTCTACCAATAAAATGGTTCATCAATTTAAAGTGGTACATCATTACCTTGTTATACCTACCTTCACAAGTTATATAAACCAGGATCGCTTTCAACAACTGCTGCCACTTCTCCTCAAGCCAGGTTGATGGGATGCTTTTCTTCCATACTACATTCTTGTGTTCAGGATTTAATTAAGACCTGAATTCCACATCCTTTGTAATGGTAGTTTTGAACCATTTCTCCCCAGTCCTTGAGATTTCTGCTACTTCTACTATTAGGGCCTCATCAACCGGGAACTCTTCTCTGCCTATCAATGCCTTAGAGCCATAAAAAGAAAGAGAAAAGGCTTCTACCACTTGCTGGTGGGAACCCTGGATTTTCTCACATAACTTGTAACAGCCTGCATCTTTGAATAATTGGCATACTTCTAGATGTGACTCAAGATAGCTAATGTCACCTAATTCCTGTCTTAGGGAAGGTCCTCCTCCTTTCTTCATCTCTGGACTGCTCTTCTTGTACCAGCAAAATCAAAATTTGAACCCTAGGGAAGGAGATGATCGTCCTGGTTTTAGGGAGACCTTAGATCAGTGAGGATGCATGCAGGACAATGGGGAATAGACTGAGGAGGGAGCACTGATTTTGAGGGGTTGAGCAGTGATTGGTACTTGAGCAAGGTAACCGTAAACTCTGGTGGGAACCTCAAGATGGCTAGTGCAGTAGTCATATTAAATGGAATTTGATGTCTTGTGGTGGTTATATTTCAGTCATGGGATAGATGGAGGGACATGAGGGTTTTCAAGTCTTTAAACAGTCATTTTGGTTTCATAACAACCACTTCTCTTCCAACTCATGATTTATTTTGCAGTTAAGTCTTTTCGATAGCTAAGATCTTGTCAGAGGCTCTCTTCATGCTGATGGACGTTGATATTGATGGAGGCACTAACCGTTTCCCTTCTTGGAGCTTTTGGTGGTTTAGGTAGTATTGGCTCCAGTTTTTTAGCTGCCAAAAGCTAGGCTTTTCAATGGCTAATGAATAGCTGTTGCGTTCTCCTAAGCCACTGAAAGATCCTTTTCCAAAATTTTATTAAAAATGGGTTCAACAGGATTTCGGTGATTAACGTAGTCCTGAGGTCAAATTTTTACCTGCCAAAAGCTGGGATTTTTGATGGCCACTGAACTGTTGAAAAGTTTGCCTAAGCCACCGAAAGCTAAACTTTTAAAATTTTTGAAAAAAATAGAACACAAGCCATTCCAATTTTGTTAATCACCCAGACATATTTCATAATATGTCCTCAAATCTTCATCACTATGCAAAAATAAATTGTCTGAGTTTCACCTATTGAAAACTAATTTATTTAGGAGATAGCATATGGCTCCTACTTGGGGATGGGAGCCTCCATGTGAGGTCCCAAGAATCCCAGACCAAATGCCTTTCCTAAAAAATAAGAATTAAGCCTATCTTCTATTGTTCCATTGGGCATGGAGTTTATTTTGCAAAATAAAAACAACAAAAAATAATATTTTACAATAATACGGCTTTAAAGCCTTAGATGAAATAGAGTTTCAGAAATCACCCAATTACTGGTCCATCAAACGCCTCCTCTCCTTCCATATTTTGCAATTTGAAGGTGTTGTTATGCTACACCTGAGCTATCACAAAAGGGCATATCTACAGAGAATCAAACTTACCATGATTTGCCTTGTCCTGTCTGACAGCATCCCATTTCAGAACCCAATCTCCAACCTAAAAATTGTCCACCTTTTCCTTCTTATCAAAAATAATTTTAATCTTCTTTTAATGAGCTTCTGACTTCTCAACTAGCTGCTCCCTGACTTGCTACAGCTCAACCAAATCCAACATCCTCCTTACCATATCATTTGGTTCATCCTACTCTTCCTAAAAGAACTTCGCTACTGGTAGGATCAGCTGAATGGCCTCAGTACCATAAACCAGCTTACAAGGAGAAGTCCCTATGGACTTTTTGTTAGTCACTCTGTCAGCCCATAAAGAAAACTTCAGCATAGAATCCCAGCTCTTCTGATTATTCTCCAATAGCTTTCTAATGAATCTGACTAGGCTCTTATTAGATGACTCAGCAAGGCCATTGCCTTGAGGATAGTAGAAAGTAGAATGCACCAATTGGATAACCATCGACCTACACATGTTAACCAATGCCTCGGCTTTAAAAGCTAGAGCATTATCAGTCACTAGCCTTACTGGGTAGCCAAACTTGATAAAGATGTTCTCATATAAAAACCTCATGATGACTTGGTGAGTGGCATTCCTTGTGGGGACTGCCTCTATACACTTAGTGAAATAATCAGTGGCTACTAGGATCCGCTTGTGCTAACCACTTGATGAAGGATTGATCTCACCTATGAAATCAATACCCCACTGATGGAAAGGGCCATTCACTACAATAGGACTAAGGGAAAAATATCTGAGTTGCTACTTCCCTATGAATATTTGGCATTTGTCACAGGACTTTACAAAGGTACACACATCAAGGAAAAGAACAGGCCAATAGTACCCAACTGCCCTCAGAATCTTGTAGGATGTAGTCTTCCAATAATGATGGCGCCCACATGTACTTGAATGAAACTGATGTATGACCTGAACTAAATCTTCCTTATCTAAGCATCTTAGTAAAACTCCCGAAGGGTCTTTCCAATATAGTAGCTTATCAATTATACAAAATTTAACAGATTTAAGCTTAAGAGCGCATGCCTAAGTTAGGATAAGCTCACGGGGAGTTTCCAAACTTTGCAGGAAATGAATAATACTTGAGTACCACTCACATGAGGACAAGTTCTAAGCTACTTGTTGACTCTCATACTGCTCCTCAACTCTTTCTACTTGCGAGTTGGTTGAGCTTATGCCAATGAGATTCAACCCTAGTAGCTCATAATTTTCTTCTTCCATAAGATTAACTAGGCCTATTCCTTTCACCATCTTGGTGGGCTTTACTTCTATGTCAAACTCAATCAACTTTACCACCCACTTGGCTCTCTTTCCATCAATATCAGGCTATGTGAAAACATCCTTCATAGTAGCTGAAGGGACATAAGCCAAGACCTTTGTGTATAAAATGTAAATTCTGAAGGCTTTCAATGACTTGATTAGAGGATAGGACTCCTTCGCAATAGGATCATACTTCAACTTAGCATCCCTCAATGTTTTGCTAAAAAAGGAAATGGGGTGAACAAGGCCTTCCTTGTTTTTTTGTAATAGAACTGCTTCCACTGTGTCATAGGATGCAAAGGACAAAATCTAAGAACCCTTGGTGTATTCTGGACTAATCAAAGTGGGAGATTCCATGATAGCCTTCTTGATATCTTCAAAATAGTTTATTGCTTGCTCTTTCCATTTGATTTCAGCTTCCTTCCTCAAAATTGAGGTTATGTGTTTTACTAACTCAGAAAAATTTTCGATAAACCTCATGACAAAATTGATCTTACCTAGGAATGAATGAATATCACTTTTTGACCTAGGTATGGAGAAATTATAGATTGCTTTAACTCAAATGGGATCAATCTTCACACCTCCAGCTAAAACTATGTGACCTAGGATTTTTCCCTCACTGAGTCCAAATTGAGACTTCTTTGGGTTCAAAGATATCCCAAATTTTCTACATTTCAGAAACACCCTCCTGAAGTGCTGCAAATGTTCTTCATGGATTTTGGAGTAAACAATGAGTTCATCAATCTATATGAGAACAAATTTATCTTTCAACCCCACAATATCTATGTCCATGGCCCTCTGGAATGTGGCCCCAACATTCATCAGCCCAAATGGAATTTTGCCATACATGAAGGTGCCCCAGGGAGTGGTAAATGCAGGTTTTTTCTTGGTCATCAAGGTGCATAGCAACTTGGTTGTATCCAGAGAAACCATCTAGGAATGACATGACACTAGCCCCTGAGACCCTTTGCAATAGGTGTTCCATCTTGGGTAATGGATAGTTGTCTTTCTTGGAGCACTTGTTCAGGTTTGTGAAATCCACACATAACCTAATTTCCCCATTCTTTTTCCTTACCACCACTAAATTTGTGACACATTTAGAATACTTGAGGGGGATTATGATTTTGGCTTTAAGGAGCTTTTGAATTTCTCTCTCAATCATAGGTAGTAGGAGAGGACTGATGGATATCAACTTCTGTTTGAAATGGATGGTGTCCTTCTCTAAGGGAATCATGTGTTGGATAATATTAGTGTCATAGGTTTTTAGGTCACTATATTGCCAGGAAAATATATTAGCAAACTCTTTAATCATACTACAAAATTTTGACCTCTAATCAGCAATCAACTCAGTAGACAGATTTATGGATTTTTTATGACTCTAGCTACCTATGTTTTGCTCTTGGACAATAGGATCTTTATCCTTTTTGGCAAGCTTAAAGGGGACATCATTATGATCAAATAGTTATTCCATGGGTACTAGACCCCATGGTATATAATTGCTAGGCAACTGAACAATGTTGTGATTACCTACTTTATCTTTTAACTTGAGCTTCTGGGATTCTTCCATATTTAGGTTTTCCTGATCAATATGCATATTTAAAAATTCATCTACTACCTGGAGGAATTTACTAAGCTCATCACCATTCTCAAAGACCATCCAAAATTTTACATTATCAGGTAGGGATGGCCTGTACTTGACTTGGATATCATAGCTCAGCTTAGGAGCCAAAGGAGGAAAAAACATACTCGCAGAAACAACAATGGAATTATCTAGATGGCTCATAGCTCTAGGTATGTATGAAAGGTCAATAAGCATGAAAGAGTCCCTGAGTTTCCATACCTCATCTCTGTAAGCCTTCAGTCTAAAATTATTTGCTTGAAAAGTGTTATTGACCTGCTATATGATAATATCTACATCTCCAAAGATCTTCAGGCACATGATCCCCATTTCCTTAGAAGCCTTCACTCCTAACAACAATGCTTCATATTCTTCTATATTGTTAGTAGCCTTGAAATCAAGTTTATAAGACAATGGGATAGTCTCTTTTGATGGAAAAATAAAAACTACACCTACACCTGTTGTGGATTGAGTACTAGCCCCATGTAAAAAAATTCTCCAGATAGAGGTGGTTACCTCCTCAGGTGGCTTATAGCTAAGATTTTTGAGTTGTATGGATGTTGGTTGGGAATCATCTATCTGCAAGATGTATGCCCCAAATTCTGTGTCTATTGCACATATGGGATGGTTTATAGAGTTCTTGGCATTATTGATGATGTAGGTGAACTGGTTCTACCTGTAGATTCTCTTGGTTTCACCTCCAAACATTAGGATTGTAGAATATATAAGGTCCATCTGAAGGTTACCACCTATCCTTTTACTCCATGAGCAATACAATAGGATACCAAACTTAGGTGGGATGTCAGACACTACTATGTCCATCACTATGCTTTTTGAAGGCAGCTAGGAAAGGTTTATGATAAGGTATTTGAGGATGCCTAGGAATTTGACCTTCCTAGATTCAAAAGAAAATAGATCATGGTAAGGTTTTGTAATGCAGAGACCAAGATCATCCATCACTGCTTTTGGCATTAGGTTATGGGATGCTCCTAAGTCAAGCAAACAGTTGTGAAGGATCTTGTCATGGATGTTCAATGATATGTGGAAAGGTGGGCAAGACTCATCCAGCTCTTTAATCATAGGACCTAGGATTATTGTGGGCTTATCATCTTGCAAGTTCACAAATTCAACATCCATGGGTGCCCTAGGCTGAAGAGATTTCAATATGGATGAATTGAAGGCATCATTCTTCATCAGCTCTATCAAAGGAGAAGGGATTTTTAACTTCTAAATTTCTGACTCAAGATTGAAAGAATAGGATACTTTGTCAAAAGTTATTACCTCCTGTGGTGGGGCTTTGAGCTGAATAGGATCATGTGTTGATGGCTGTAATGGCCTTTGCTACTGTTTTGGATGAACATTCATCTTCTTTACAAGAGCAGCAATGTTTTTAGCATGAGGAGCAGGCTTCTTTGTATGGGCAGGACTCTTCTTCATAGGGGAAACAATTATGGATCTCAAATTATAACCTTCTTGATCATCTTTCTGATACAAATATTATTCCATGATCTGTTCATTCATGAGTGCTTCCTCATAGTCTTATTTTTTCAAGAAAGAGAGATCTACTTCATCTTCCATACAATTGATATTGTCTTCTGCCTCTCCTTCTTCTTGAGTGAACTCTGGTTCTTCTTCTAGTACAACATTCTAAAAAGGAGCTTTGATTCTTTGATCCTCAGCTTGGTTCCTATCCCTTTGATGGATCTAAGCTGGTGGGTTATTTCTTCTATAACAAACAAAATTAGGGTTTCTCGGAGTAAAATCATTTGGCCCTTCACCCCTCATAGGTATTTTCCCTTGGTCTTTAAGCCTTGACATTTCAGCTGTTAAACTATTCAACATCTTGGCCATTTTCTCTATTTTATTTTCTGATGAAGAAGCCCCTATAGGATCTTAGGGTTGCTTCTTCCTCTCTAATTTTCCATTAATATTGTGAGATGCAATGATATTGGACTCAACTTCAAGAGTAGAATCTTGCATGAGTGATAGAGAAGCTGATCTTCTTTCTCTAAGAAGAAGGCGAAACATAGAATCAAACGCATTGGCATAGGTGATTTTGGCTGAAGTATTAGTTTGCTTGATTTCAGCAGGGATCTTGCTGAACATTTTGTTAAATCTTTTGGTGAAGTTGGAAACAGACTCACCATTTTCTCTCTTCAGATTGCTAAATTCCATGATATAGTAGAGGTTGTCTCTTCTTTCTCCCCAATGCTTCAAAAATATGTCATCTAGGGCTTCAATTCCTGCTATTGAAACAATATGCAACTCTTTGAACCATTTCCTAGCCTGACCATCTAGACTTTGCACAAAAACCCTAGTCCACAGATCCTCTTGTTCAATGTTTATATTCTCAAAATAACTGTAAAATTCCTCTAAGTGTTCTTTAGCTATGAAATCTCCCTCCCCAGTAAACTTAGGCATGTATTTTAGATAATCTCCAGTAGGCATAGAAGCAAGCGGGTTAGGCAGATTCAGAGGGGCGTATCTAGCAACAAGGATCCTTTCCATTTTGGTAAGAGGGACATTCATGTTGGATGTGGGTATGGAAAGGAAAGAAGGAGATACTACTGGTGTGGGTAGTGCTAGATTTATCTCAGTGCAGCCGCCAGGGATTGGATATACACAAGCAATAGTGCTTGAAGATTCCTCAACCCTAAAATTTTCTGATGTATTTATAAATTTCTGAGAGTTGGATGTTTCAGCAGAAGGATATTGAAACAGAGGTCTACTTGATATAATAATATAAATATCTCTTGAAATAACTGATGTATCTCCCCTTGCAGCTCTGGAGATCTGTCTTAGTGAAGACCTAGATCTTCTTATAATATCTTTTGGATCTGAAACATGTGTTACTGGTGGCCCTTGAGGGTTTGCTCTGGTACTTGGTCTTCTTGAAGCCACCTTATTCCAATAGAGTCTCCAGATAGATGATTACAACTAGAATAGTGTCCAGACTTTGTCTATCATCAAATTAGGATCTATGTCATCTCCCAGGGAAGTTGAGCTTCAATCTCCTTTCCCCAGCAACGACGCCAATTTTTTGGCTCTCCAAGAAACTCCTCTAGGTTGCAGCTCAAGGATGCCTGGTAACTTAAATGTTTTTAATCATTTTTCTAAATGTTTCAAGTTAGATGACCTAAATTACCTCACACACTTTGAGACATGCATAAAACTCAAACCAAAGATAAGGCTTGTAACCACCAATGTTCAGAGGGTTGATAATAAGGTGAATAAATGAAGAATGTACTATGCTAGCAGATTCATATATAAAGAAATCACATATGAATGGCTAATCATAACAAGGAAAAAATACTTGCACAACACATCAATAGTACGACAGCTATCTGGTATTAGATAAAAAGAATAAACTTGAATCAAACATTCAAGCACAAGTACAGAACAGAAAAGAGATGGAACCTGAACATATAATGGCAAAAGAGCTTATATTAAATGATGAATAACATGAGAAGCTTGGTAACAATAAGGGTCTAAAATTCTCTGAAGTTGAACCCTTGCTTCAACATAAGTCTTAGCCTTTATAGACTTTACAAAATTTATTTCACATCCTCAAAAGTTGGATCTGATTTACAAAAAATATATAAAATAACTGTTTTTACAAAATTAGGTCAAAAAACCCTAATTTAAGTGCTAACGTATCTAAATCTAACACTAGTTCACTCCTTGAACTCTGTTATAACTATAGTGATCACTGAAGTAGATCTATGACCTTTTATCTGTTAGATAAGTCACGGTTTGTCAAAATCAGGTAGGGTTTGTGATCGATTTCACCTTGATGGCACCCTCAAAACTAGAACAGACCCCTTCCATCGGTGCCTCTAATCAATTTTCAGCTTCATAATTCACCCATGAGGTGTTTGTACCCATGAAAATTGGTTCTGTGTGGAAGCGTGTCTTTTTTCACCCTTTTTTGCTTTCAGTGGTTAAGGAAGCAGGATTTTGGGCATGTAAGCTACCGAAAGCTCTGCTTTTGGTGGCTAATGAACAGATGTTTCATTCGCCTAAGCCACCGAAAGATCTGTTTTCTACAAAATGTAATTAGTCTTCAATCAACCTTTTACAACTTTATTCTTGACCTTCTAGTACTTCTTCAACCTGCATAAGATTTGGAATATTAGCAACATCATGAGCTACCTCTGGGTCCTAAAGGCTTATTGCTACCTCTGCTAGGGTTTCCAGTGCAAGGTGTGTTTTAGGTTTTGGGTCCTACTTCTGCAACCTCAACATTCTGATCATCATGTAGAGCCTGGATTTATCCTTCATTAATCTCATATTTCTTCTTTTCAGTAGGACATACATCCCCCTCATTTCTAGGAGAGAATTATGTAATTGAGTATTTCTTTTGGTTAAAATTGCATTGGTTCTTTTGATTTGTCTATCTAGGATCTCCAGTTCATTTATTTTCCCTGATAGATCATTGATTCTCTAGGACCTAGGTTTATTGGAGGAAAATTCTACCACTGGTTCACCTTGGTGTTCTTTCGGTGTCGGTGATGGAAAATCCTCTAGCCTTTCTTCAGACTGTTCTACTGGGTTATCCTCCTGTTCCTCTTGATCCTCAGAGTCTAAGGAAAGTTAACTTATGTTTCTATATGGAGCCGAAACTTCCTCTACCTTCCCACTAAAATCCAGATTTCTCTTGGATTTGTTGGTCTTAGTAGTTGGAGAGGGTTGATCCACTGTCACTGGTGAGATGGCCCTCCTCTTCCTCTCGCCACTCCCGGGAGTGGTGGAATTCTTTGAAGGGGAATTTCCTTTGTCTTCTGGCTATAAGCTTGTTCCAAACTCATTCCAAAAGAAGAAGTATGTCCATGCAATGTTTCTTCTTTGCATCAGTTCTTGGACAATGAGATTTATCAACCTATGGTGGCATAGCTTGCCTACAATTTTGGTGGGCTAGGCCTTGACCTCGTGCGCCATCTTGGTTAGGCTCTTGTGGAGGTAAAAAGGTAGGCTTAAAGGAATTATTCCTATAAAATGGTTCATCAATTTAAAGTGGTATATCATCACCTTGTTATACCTGCCTTCACAGGTTATATAAACCAGGATTGCTTTCAACAACTGCTGCAACTTCTCCTCAAGCCAGGTTGATGGGATGATTTTCTTCCATACTACAATCTTGTGTTCAAGATTTAATTAAGACCTGAATTTCACATCCTTTGTAATGGTGGTTTTGAACCATTTATCCCTAGTCTTTGGGCATTTTTCTACTTCTGCTATTAGGGTATCATCAACCTAGAACTCTTCTCTACCTATCAATGCCTTAGAGCCATCAAAATAAAGAGTAAAGGATTCTGCCACTTGCTGGTGGGAACCCTGGATTTTCTCACAAAACCTATAACATCCTACATCTTTGAATAATTGGCATACTTCTAGATGTGACTCAAGATAGCTAATGTGACCTAATTCCTATCTTAGGGCAGGTCCTCCTCATTTCTTCATCTCTGGACTACTCTTCTTGTACCTGCAAAATAAAAATTCAAACCTTGGGGAAGGAGATGACCATCCTAGTTTTAGGGAGAGCTTAGATCAGTGAGGATGCATGCAGGGGAATGGGGAATAGACTAAGGAGAGGGAACTGATTTTGAGGGGCTGATCAGTTATTGGTACTTAAGTAGAGTAACCATAAACTCTGGTGGGAACCTCGAGATGGCTAGTGCAGTAATCATATTAAATGGAACTTGATTTACTGTGGTGGTTATATTTCAGTCATGGGACAGATGAAGGGACGCGAGGGTTTTTAGGTCTTTCAACAGTCATTTTGGTTTCATAATGACCACTTCTCTACCAACTCATGATTTCTTCTGTAGTTTCAGTCTTTTCGATGGCTAAGAGCTTGTCATAGGCTCTCTTCATGTTGATGGAGGTTGATATTGACGGCAACACTAACCATTTCCCTTTCTGGATATTTTGGTGGTTTAGGTAGTCATGGCTTCAGTTTGTTAGCTGTCGAAAGCTGGGCTTTTCGGTGGATAATGAATTGTTTCTATGTTCACCTAAGCCGCTGAAAGCTTTGTTTCCCAAATTTTATTAAAAAGGGGTTCAATAGGATTTCAATGGTTAACATAGTCCTGAGTTCAAATTGTTAGTTGTCGAAAGCTAGGATTTTCAATGGCTAATGAATTGTTGAAAAGCTCTCCTAAGCCAGCAAAAGCTAAACTTTTAAATTTTTTTGAAAAAAATAGAACACAAGTCATTCCAATTTTGTTAATAACCCATACATATTTCATAATATGCCCTGAAATATTCACACTATGCAGAAATAAATTGTCTGAGTTTGACCTATTGAAAACTAATTAATTTAGGAGAAAAAATATGGCTCCTACTTGGGGATGGGAGCCTCCTCGTGAGGTCCCAAGAATCCTAGACCAAATGCCTTTCCTGAAAAATAATAATTAAACCTATCTTCTACTATTCCATTGGGCATGGAGTTTATTTTGCAAAAAAAAAAAACAACAAAAATTAATGTTTTACAATAATAAGGCTTTAAAGCCTTAGATGAAATAGAGTTTCAGAAATCGCCCATTGACTAGGCCATCAAACACCTCTTCTCCTTAAAGATTTTGAAATTTGAAGGTGTTGTTATGTTGCACCTAAGCTATCACAAGAGGACCTATCCACAGAGAGTCAAATTTACCATGCTTTCCCTTGTTCTGTCTGACAACATCCCATTTCAGAACCCAATCTCCGATCTGAAAATTGTCCACCTTTTCCTTCTTATCAAAAATACTTTTAATCTTCTTTTGATAAGCTTCTGACTTCTCAACTACTTACTTTCTGACTTGTTGTAGCTCAACCAAGTCCAGCATCCTCCTTACCATATCATTTGGTTCATCCTGCTCTTCCTGAAAGAACTTTGCTACTGGTAGGATCAACTGAATGGGAAAAATGGCCTTAGTATCATAAACCAGCTTAAAAGGAGAAGTCCCTATGGAATTTTTATTAGTTACTCTATCAACCCATAAAGCAAACTTCAGTTTAGAATCCCAACTCTTCTGATTATTCTCCAATAGCTTTCTGATGATTCTAACTGGGATCTTATTAGATGACTTGGCATGGCCATTTCCTTGAGGGTAGTAGGAAGTAGAATGCACCAATTGGATACCCATCGACCTGCACATGTTAACCAATGCCCTGAATTTAAAAGCTGGTGCATTATCAGTCACTATCCTTACTAGGCAGCCAAATATGATATAGATGTTCTCATATAAAAACCTCATGATGACTTGGTGAGTGGCATTCCTTGTGTGGACTGCCTCTATCCACTTAGTGAAATAATCGGTGGCTACTAGGATCCGCTTGTGCTGACCACTTGATGAAGGATTTATCTCACCTAAGAAATCAAGACCCCACTGCTGGAAAGGGCCATTCACTACAATAGGCCTAAGGGGAAAAGATCTGAGTTGCTTCTTTCCTATGAATCTTTGGCATTTGTCACAGGATTTTACAAATATACACACATCAAGGAAAAGAACAGGCCAATAGTACCCAACCCTCAGAATCTTTTGGGATGTAGTCTTCCAATAATGATGGCCCCCACATCTACTTGAATGAAACTAATGTATGGCCTGAACTGAATCTTCCTTATCTAAGCATCTTAGTAAAACTCCCGAAGGGTCTTTCGAATACATTAGCTTATCAATTATACAAAATTTAACATCTTTAAGCTTAAGATCATGTGCCTGAGTCAGGCTAAGCTCAAGGGGAGTTTCCAAACTTTGCAGGAAATGAATAATTCCTAAGTACCACTCACATGAGGACAATTTCTCAGCTACTTGTTAACTGTCATATAGCTCCTCAACTATTTCTGCTGTTGTTTCTGCTTTCAATTTGGTTGAGCTTATGCCAATGAGATTCATGCCTAGTAGCTCATAATTTTATTTTTCCATAATCGTAGCTAGGCTTAGTCCTTTCACCAGCTTGGTGGGATTTACTTCTATGTCAAACTCAATCAGCTTTTCCACCCACTTGGCTCTCTTTCCATCAATATCAGGCTATGTCAAAACATTCTTCACAATAGCTGAAGGGACATAAGCCAAGACATTTGTGGGTAAAATGGAAATTTTGAAGGCTTTTAGTGACTTTATTAGAGCATAGGCTTGCTTCTCAATAGGATCATACTTCAACTTAGCATCCCTCAATGTTTTGTTAAAAAAGGCAATGGGGTGATCAATGTTAGATTTTATAATTCAAGCTAGGATTAGGATCTTAGGATCTTTAACTAAGAGAATAACATGCAAAACAATAAACAAAAGAGACAAGAGACACAAAGAATTTTCCTTGGGGAAACCATAAAGGAGAAAACCCCGCAACTTCCTCAGAGATAGAATCAGCACCAAAAGTAAAACCTAAAAACATAAATATGATCTCCCGACAGCAATAGTCTCTCTCTTGTCCCAGCAACTTCTCTCTCTCACTCATGCACCCCAATGAGTGAATGTGTGTGTGTTAAATAGAGAGCATCACACTTTATTTATATTCTTTCGTTCACTTGAAACCCACTCCAACATGTTGTCCTCACTTAACAATTACTTACTAGAGCCGAAATCTCTAGGAGTGTCTAATAACCCTAGTTCCCTACAACTTGTGGGGACTTTGCCTCCTCTAACCAACAAGGAGGGTTATCCTTAACACAGTGATGGGGACTATTGCCCCAACTTAATATGACTCACTTAGGCTCGACTTCTCTAGGATAGTCTAATAACCCCAGGGCCCCACAACTGCAGGGACTTTAACCCTTGACCAATTGGAGGGTTACCCACAATGACTTGACATGAATTGTTCACATTATAGAAACTCCCAATAGGAACATCAGGAATTACATGACTCAAATACATTATAGAAACTTCCCGGAATAAACATAAGGGTACAATATATGAAATATACAAGTGAATGCATTCTAAAGTTACAATTACATCAACAATCCCTCTTAACTAGGAAGGTATTCTCTCCACACAATTTATCAGCACAAGTATTCTTCTCTATATCATCAGAATCATCGTCAAGTTCTCGTCATCTTCATCTTTAAGTCATCTTCATATGGATCTGGATCATCACTCAACCTGGATCATCATCACTGGATCTAGATCATCACTTGATCTTTATCATCATCACTCGATTTGGATCATCATCATTGTATCTAGATCATCACTCGATCTGAATCATCATCATTGGATCCGAATCATCACTACTGGATCATCAGCATGGGTGCTATCTCATGATTCTTCTTGTCACAAGAAGTTCTACAGAGCCAACCCTTTTTCATGTTGGTTGTAGGCCTAGCCTCCATGTAGGTATTTTCCAGCACTTATATCTGACCCTAAGTCAGAATGGCCCTCCCATCACTTATATCTAATCATGTAGGAACCAATCCTATAATCACATCAGAAATACATGGCCAACACTCACATCTGACCATGTGGGAACACATCCCACAACCCTATCAGAAAGGCCTAGCACTCACATCTGACAACCAATGTCAGAAAGGCCCAGCACTTACATTCGACCATGCGAGGAACCAATCCTCCATGTCGAAAGGATCTGCACTTACATCTAACAACCAATTTCAGAAAGGCTCTACACTTACATCTGACAACCAATGTCAGAAAGGCTCAGCACTTACATCTGAAAACCAATGCCAGAAAGGCTCAACACTTACATTCGACCATGCAAGCAACCAATCCTCCATGTCAAAAGGGCTCTGCACTTACATCTGACAACCAATGTCAGAAATGATTTGCACTCACATATGATCATGTAGGAACCAATCCTACAGTCACATTAGAATGGCCCTCAGTCCCAGACTGAGCTTTCCTAGTAATTGACCAGGTGCCTCCATTCCAAGAATGGCATTCAGCACTTATATCTGATCATGCAGGAACCAATACTATAGTCACATCAGAATGGCTCAGCACTCACATCTGACATGGAAGGAACCAATCCTCTCACCATGACGAAATGGCTCAGCCCTTACATCTGACCATGGAAGGAACCAATCCTCTCACCATGTCAAAATGGCTTTAGGTCTCATCAGTTCCCCTTAGAGGCGACCTTGATATGGAGAACACTAGATTCTCCCTAAAGTACTCAAACTTCACTTTGGCCATTTCTAGCATAGAATCACACTAGGATTGATTACGTTCAATGATAACCTGTGAGATTCATCGAGACCGATTACATCCGAGGACAACCTACATGACCATTTACATCTGAGCAACCTACGCGCTTCACTAGGATTTATGCTCAGACAACCTGTCTCATCAGTAATGCTAGAAATCCCTCTTTTGAGAGATCACAATCTGGATCATTGCTCCTCTCTGCATCATACAAAAATGCAATTCAGATCAACCAAATCAAATAGTAGTTTTCAAAAGAAACATACTACCTCCCAAGTAGAAAGTGGCAACATTGCCTCAGTTGCACTCAGCACCATACAGGACTCCATCCTGCCAAACTAGAAGATCACAGTTGATCGCATACTGAAGTAGCACCTCGAAGTGCTCTTCCTATCAATGGCACTACCTGCCCAATACGAATCCACATAACCTTAAAGGTTAATCTTCTGATTCGTCTCATACTTGAGCCCATAATCAACTATACCCCTTAGGTACCTTAGAATATGCTTTGAAGTAATCAAGTGAACATGTCTTGGATCTGCCAGGAACTGGCTCAGGGTGTTCACAGCAAAGCAAATATCTGGTCTTGTGTTTGTCAAGTACATCAAGGACCCAATCATCTTACGATACATCGTAGCATCAACTGCTTTTGATGAAGCATCACTCAGCAGCTTCAGGTTTGATGACATAGGTGTGGTCATGGGCTTGTATTCCATCATCCCAAACCTCTTCGGGATCTCTATTACATACTTCCCTTGTTCGAGGGAGATTCCATCTGCATTTTGCCACACCATCATGCCTAGAAAATAGTGCATCGACACATCACAAGAGAATCACTAGTATTTTTCCTTCAACCTTGAAGCAAAGGTTGGAATCCACTTTATTCTCAGTAAATCCTAGATTCATTGGTAATCTATCCATCCTGTCATACCATGTTGAACCTCAAGATCTTCTGCAGTCACTCCCTCTAAAGTATCATACTCCCTCTATCTTTGGTATTCTATGCACTGAAACATTCTGTACCAGAGTGACATGTAGCTTCCTATGGTACTAATATTTCTATGTATCCATATAGGATCATTGGATACCAAGATCGTCTATCTTGAATCTTTTCAAAAGTTATTCTCACACCCATCTATGAGATTTTCATCCTCTATAGGCTTTCATCTTCAACCTTATAGCAAAGGTTAATATATTCATCAAGCTCCTCATGTATGTGTTATCCCATGGGTGTCTTCTGAACTCGTAAAAGGCCTTCTTTCATTTTCACACATGATTATGCCTATCATGTGACTTCACTTCCATTGGCTACAAATGTCTCTTCGTATTCTATGCCTTGTATCCCACGATTTTCCATCTACTGCATGATGTAACTTCGAACTTCCCTTCATGTATCAATATTGAATCCTAGACATCTTTCTTATTGAACTGTTCTTCCCTTTCTTCTTGGTTATTTCTTCATGGCTGGAAGTTTCTGCATCAATGATGTAACTGCATTCGTCATATTATTCTTCATCTTGAACTATCGTCACTTGTTCTTCAGAACAAGTCTCATCCATTTTTTCTTGTAGGTGATTATGTACGTGATCTTTCCTACAAGTCAAATGCATTTGTATGGTTATAAACATTTCATAAGGAATATTCATACTGGCAAATTCTTATGCATAAATATATGATAATGCAACTACTTTAGCCAGTACAACATTCATCCATATCTCACGGAAACTTTCTAGATGCCTTCCATCTCTACCAAGACAACATTGAGATTGTGCACTAATCCAATATGTCAGCAAAGAGGTTTCATTCTACATAAGTAGCAATGGAGAGTTGTATAGCACCATGAGCTACTTACCCATCACATGCATATTAGTGGTATACTATCATTAGTGCAAACATTCTATCATGCATAATACATTAACTGAATATAAACAAATGCATAACAAAACAATATCATGAAATGACAATTGAATACTTATCTTTATTGATTTCGTGGGTAAACTCCTTCTTGAGCCTTCAACTTCATCATCTTCTTCATTCATAAGAGCATCATTTCTCATACACATGCTAATATGGATAAGAGGTTATTCAAGAGTTGAGTTCTTCATATTCCTCGTCACTTGAGGTATCTTCTTTGAATCATGAAATATTTATCTTCAGTTGCTCCCATCTTCTTTTCTCTTATTATGAGTTGAGCATCTTCTTATGTGTGCTCTTCCCGAAGTCTTTCTGAAAGTAATCACTTCCTTCTGGAACACATTCCTTGAATGAATGAATCCCATGATCTTGGGAGGTCATTCAAGGTGGTTATCACAACTTCTGTATTCTCCACTTCTTCTTCTACCACTTCAAGTTGTTCTTTGATTTCAGAGACCCTTATAAAGTATGACTGTATGGTCTCTGCACTCTGGATCTTCACATTCTTCAACTAGTTTATTAAGGTCATCTTCTGATTTGTATTCTTTCCTTCAAATAGCTTGGTCAAGGAATAAAACATCTCGTTTGGTGTCTTTAGGGAAGACACTTGTGGTACAAGTTGATCCATGATTGAATCAACAATGATCTTCTTGGCCTTGACCAAGTTCTTCTTGTGTAAGGCTTTTAGCCTCATCTCCCTCTAAAACTGGAACCTCTCTACTTATGCAGGTGTCTAATTCATTTTATTCAGAGAGATCATATACTTCCATGCTTGGAATTTTTCAACTTCACTAATATTATCATCAATCTAATGTGTATATCACTTTGAAATGAGAACCTCAAATGAAAATAGCAAAAGACTAGATCTTACCGATTTGAGGTGTCCGTCCCGGTTCCAGAGCTAGCTGATCTAGGGTTTTTCAGAGAAACCCTAATTTTCAAAACTTGGAAGATTTCAGATATGATTGGATAGACATATATATCTCTTCAAGTTGATTTTTCCAATGTACTCCTTTTCTGAAAACAGTGGAGGGAAGCTCCCAAAACAGGAAGCCCTAGTTTTCCAATTTCTTCTGCAGAAATGCCTAATATTGTTTCTATAGTATCTATAAAATTTCTGCTCCTCTATGTCTGAAACTTTGCACTGATCTATCCTTGCCTATCCCTATTCCAACACCATAGGTTTCATCAGAATTGGGTTCACCAATTGGGACTTATGATCATTTTCCCAAGATGACTTGTTATAGGACTGTTCAGAACAGCGACGTTGTACAGACTTCCACGTGTCACTGTTTCATATTTTGGGTCTAAAAATAGGGACACATAAATTAAAGTCCATTATATTTCTATTAAATCTTCACAAATTTCATTTGGACCTTTGTAGCCTAATATATGGCAATTCTCCCCATATGTTCTATTTAGGGATGAATCGTGGAAGAGGCTGGAACGCTAACTTGGAGGGATCCTATCTCTTAGAATATAGTGAATATAAGGCTGAATTTTAGATACATTGTAAATAAGCATCTTATATTTGTCCTGTGAAAGTTTCTGCTTTTGAGCCTTCACCAATCCTAAGATATAGCGAATGTAACAAAACTTATCAGTTTTAGTATTTTAGGGATTTTCCAACTCTGGGTCAAACTAGGGTTTGACTTTCCCAAAGTTATACCCAACCAAAAATATAAACCCAGGTCTCTAAAGTTTGATTTTGATGAGGAGATAAATCCTATTCCAGGCTCACTCAAAAATTCCTTGTAAGCAGGAATATTTCACCTTTTGCGGACAAAAGTTGTTCCTCTGGTCTGAATGGTTTAGATCCAGAACAAATGAGTGAACGACAAAGGATGAAGACCCTCCGTGGATGTCGTAGACACCTAGAATGCTGCTTCGATAGTTAATATATGTACCTGAAACTAGATCAAACATGCAAACACATCAAATCTACTAAAACATAATCTATTTATCCATGTCAGTGACTAAGGAATCTAACAACATTTATATGCGAAATCAAAACAACAGTAATATGGGACGGAAATCAGATTTGCATTAAGATGAATGGAGAAGTTTACCACCAATTAAGCCTCAGTGTCGACATGCATCTCCATGAAACCAACACTTTCATCCCCCTAAGCTCCAACTTTTCTCTCTATGCTCTCAAATGGTTTGGGCCAAGTGGTCAATACAACAACACAACAATACCTCTATAGTTCTCCCCCTCAACCATGGATGTGAACTTGTATTTATAAGGCTCAATGGATAGGGATGGTTGAGAGATTTGTGGGCAAGGTGTCCTCTAAGGTCCTATGATGGGGGATATCAAGATAAAATAACCCACTATGATAGGGATAAGGGAGGACATGAGGCTCATGATCTAGAAGCCTCGAGAAACTTCTCTTTTTCCCATTTTACTCAGGGTATCACTTTTCTCCTCTTATGACAGAGCGGTTTAGGTTAGAACCACTTATGTACCAAAGGCCATAGGAGGTGGCACCACTTATGGTGAACAAGATACAGGTGGTGTGAGCAAGGTACCACTCATGGTTAATGGGGAAAGTGCAGTGCTGAGTATTTTCATGTAAGATTGACAAACAACATTGATCTCCACTCCAAGTGCTGGGATTAAGGGAAAATATGTAATTCAAGAGTCTTATCACATGGTGGTGACAAGAATTGGGTATAATAGGATGCCCCCCAGAGCATGAGCCTTAGAGGGATATGATAAATGAGAGCTTTGAGAGAACAAGTTGTCACTTCGAGGTGAAAATGTCAGCTCGATCGAAGCATGTAGTCAAGTATGCATCTGTAGTACATCAATATTTTTGACTCATAGACACAAGTAACCAACTCATGGCTGCAAACCAATACAAGGCAGATCCATGGGGGGAATAAACAAGCATGGCTACTAGAATACAGCATAGAACCATGTGATAAAGGAATCAAACTTGGACATAGCTACAAGACATACAATGTAGATCTATGTCATACAGACACAAATTTGAGCATAGAGATGACCATACAAATGTGGATCCATGCTAGATATACAGAACTCCATTGCAACCTCGGGAAAAGAAATGAGCACTTCAAACAAATACCCAGGGTATTCGTCTCATCTTCTGCAACGTACGATTCTATCCATGTGATTACAATGATCTGAAGTCGAACATGGTAGAAACCACTTGATTACCAGTCAATGATGTGAACCATTAACAAGTGCGAGGGAGATCACCATTGATGTCAATGATTCCCAAGATACCCTAGTACAATATAATGAGTGTGAATGGATGTCCTGATGTCAAACACCCAATTGATTCTATCGATCAAAGGTCAATGATGTGAACCTATGTCGAGAGCGAGAGAATCTGTCATGATGGCATGCATATCTCAAGGTACTAATTTTTTGTTTCAAATACTAGTTCCCGGATGATGAGATGATGTCAACAGGGATAGTCTTCTCGAAGGAGGGCCATGATGAGTCCCACATTGACAACACGAAACTTGGAACATAGTTCTGGAATGATGTGAATGTAATAACCATAAGACTGACTCAAAAGTACTGATACAGAGACTATTTTGACTGCAAACATAAACTTCTTCAACTTCCCTTTGAACATCGTGCGGCACAACAAAAGACTTGGTAGCATGACTGAATGGCACAAACTCACGATGCGATAGTGGATAATGCATTCTTTTGAAAGACTCAAAGGAGTGGCGTGACTCATGAAATTGGATAATCACGAAGATCAGCTAAATACCCAATTGACTGAAATGATATGCAAACAAGTGACATGTTCAAAGGTAACAAAAAACTACAGCCATTTGTTTGAAAAAATGATTCCCTTCCCATTTTTCCCATCATGACTGATGAGTGCCTCTTTTCGGTTTTACGAGTTCAAAGAGGGTAACAAACACTCGGTATAGCTTGTCTGAAGACAAGTCCAAACTCATACATTTTAGGAACCTGAGAGAGGAGGAGTTCATTCCAAAAAACGGGTCTCTCAATTATGTTTAATTTAACGAGTCCAATGAAAGAAAACTCGGTATCGTTCATGTTTAGAGAGTCTGAACGATTACAGAAGAAGACTCAAAAAGGGGTCCTTTTTCGTATGATTTAGTCCCTAAGGCCCGAAAAAATGTAAAATCATACCTTAGAGAACTCTTCCCATCATGATTGGCTGGAGTGTTCCTTTTTTGTAAATAGTCTATCAGAACCGAAAAAGAGATAACCTACCGTCGAAAAGACAACTCTTCGAATTCTTTAACGAGCGTGAAGAAGAAAATATCGCTCGACAATATTTTTGTATTTAGGGAGCCTAAAAAGAATTTAAAGAGGACTCCATTAGGTTTCTTTACACAATATTACTTTTTACGATCCTGGAAAGAATCAGAATCGGACTCGACGATCTTTTCGTGTTTAAGGAGCTTGAAAAGAGGTGAAAGAAGACTCCATGAGGTTTCTTTACACAATGTTAATTTTTACGAGCCTGGAAAGAATCAGAAATGGACTCGGACCTTTGATACTAGGTTTCAAGAGCGTGACCAAAGTGTCATAACAAACGCTCATCGAATTTTTTCGTTTTATGGTAGTACGAAAAAGTCATAAACAAACTCCCGAAACTTTATCGTTGTGGTTCTTCTATCCTGCAATTTACTTAAAAACAAAAGTTAAATGTTCTCATAACTTAACATTAAGGGATTACGACTGATAAATTTCGAATAAAAGGCAATTTTAAATCAAAACTGTAGCATGTCAAACCCAACAATGTGTATAAAAGTCATGTAAATAGTGAAAAATCAAATCATTTTACTATTTACCGATAGTGGAGAGCATTTGGAGCACTTTCCTAGTCAAAACTTCAGTTGCTGATATTGGGAGTTTCCACCATCGGATTTGAGCGCCGTCAGTTCTAGGTAACAGTTAAAACCCTACTCTCTCTTTCCATAGTCTTAATTTTTTATTTTGATGGGATTTTAGGCTTGTATGGCAAGCCCTAAAACCATGGGAAAGGGCACCACGCTTATCCCTTGCAGGATACACGGTACCTCACTAGAACCGCACCCAAAACAAGGCTCACATGCAGTGCCACCGCCTGTCTCCAATGGTGCACACACGGTGCC
The DNA here is from genome assembly GCA_001517045.1 of Pseudotsuga menziesii. Taxonomy (NCBI): domain Eukaryota; kingdom Viridiplantae; phylum Streptophyta; class Pinopsida; order Pinales; family Pinaceae; genus Pseudotsuga; species Pseudotsuga menziesii. The sequence goes on along the minus strand of LPNX010503708.1, from coordinate 28,203 downwards.
GACCGTGGAGATTGAAAAATGATAGCACAAGAAAAAATAAATCATTCTTTTGAATTTAAATGATCAAGGATGATTCTAATATGTGCTATGATTGTTTATGGCAGGTTTTTATTGATCAATCATGGTGATATGGAAAGAAAGAAAACATGACAATGATGATGCTTTCACTGAAAGGAATGCGGGTTGTATAGCCGCATTACGAGACTATGGGCTCCTGAAATTCTTTTGGACCCCTAGCATGGTATCACATGAGCAGTTGCTAGAGCACATACTTCGGATGTGGAATCTGGAGTAGAAACACTTTGATTTTGGGGCTCATATTCTAATAGTAGAGGTAGAGGACATCTACTTCTTGACTGGACTCTCGAGACAATGTGCCCCCATATCACTGACAGGTTCTCAAGGAGGGCATATTACCACATGAGAGTTGTATAGAACGTCATTGTATCCCAGGGAAAAGGACATCGGGGAAGAAAATCCCGATCAGGCAGTGATGGACGAGCCTCTATGGACTATCCTATTTACTATGCTGAGAGTGGTTGGGAGTCAGGGTGTGCACCAGGCCATAGAGGCCAGAGCCCTGCTTCTGATATTCAAAGATCAGATGACTAAGTGTCGACAAGGAGAACTGAAGCATTTTGGCTTTGGTTCCATTCTAGCCTACTTCTTCTTCGAGTGGGTACCATAGATGAGACCTTAGGTGGTCTTCGCCATTAGAGAGAATTTGAGGTCAAAAATGGGCCTCCTAAGAGATGTACTACAAAAATATAAGATATATTAAAATATTATGAGTTAGGGGTTTTATGGGGTAGGTATATATGACAACTCACCTCCTACACTACTTTTTATGCACAATATAAATAACCATGGTTGAGTTACTTTTCTAAATTGACTATAAATAAAATTAATAAAATAACTCTACAATGATGTGACTAAGATTCATTGTAAATTCTCAAAAAATTATTGTCCTTTAGCATTTATTTGTATTGAACTTGTAAATAAAATTAAACAAAAATGAATTTAATTTATATGCATAACTAACATATTATTTTCATATAAATATCATTCATGAATTTAATTTATTTTAAAAGTACAAGATTATATATATATATATATATATATATTAGTTTGACATTATGATATTAAAAACAATTGAGCGAATATATAATTTAAAATTAAAAAACATGAAAATGACAATATATTATTTTATAAAAAATGTGAAAAGACATTTTTATGAATTATGAGTACTTTACTTGAAAATGACAATAATATTATTTTATGAGAAAGTGTGAAATGACTTTTATTGTGAGTACTTCACTTTATGACTTAAAGTACTTGTACCACTACCTTGGTTAACTATGGGTTTTCATCCACCATAGAAAATGTGACAAATAAACATTCTTAACTCATGCAATGCCACCTCAACCATGGGGGATGATGTCATCTACTATAATGTAATTGGTTGATTTTTATAGTACATTTTGGTCCTTTTGAGGCCCATTTTTGACCTCAAATTCTCTCTAATGCAGAGCTGAGAGCGGGGCACCCTCGTATGCAGACGTGGGTCCAGATTATGGCTCATACCAGAGCGGGCAGGGGGAAGGTGAATTTAAATGACCCATTATTCATATGGCTCCAAGATCAGATCCTCATGGTGGAGGATTATGCTTATACGAGTACAGACTTCAATGGAGACCTTGACTTACCACTCCCACCTGGCGGACAATGGGGTGACATCGGTAAGAAGAAAGAAACCCTAAAATGGATACAATGTTTATGTTTTTTGATGTTTTATATTTTTTATGTTAAGTAACGAGACCTGAAAATATTCATGCAGATGTTGGAGCAGCACGACCTGGGGGAGCTTCCTCATTGGATAGACGAGCTGGAGCCCATTTTGTACCGTACGGTGATGATATCACCGGGGAGTTAGAGGAAAACCTAGAGAGGTTTACCTTGGATATGCCTGATTATACCATTGATGATCTCCCTCTGAGGTATCAGAGACCTACAGCAGGAGTACCAAGTCGATTTAGTAGGCTGCTACGTAGACCAGCCCAGGTAGTGATGTGCTACCATGAGCATCACTAGACATTATGTGTATGAGATATCTACTGAAAGCTGACATCTTCAGGATTTTGTATGGTGATTTTTCCTGAAATCTTACATGCTTCAGATGAGGTCTCGGGACCTATTTTTTGTAAACATGTTCATATATATATGTGTGTGTGTGTGTGTGTGTGTATATGCATTCGCCATTTGAGATGTATAAACACTAGGTAAAAGTCTGTATATATATATATATACAAACTTTTACCTAGTGTTTATACATCTCAAATGGTGAATGCATTTTACATGAGTTTTATGCGTCTTTAATTGTTTATTTACAATAAACCATATTTGATTTAATGTCATGAATGGGAAATATGCCAATCTAGGATGTAATTAGCTAATGAGTCAGCAACTACATTATGTTCCCTAGGGATATGCCTATAAGTGATGGTTTCAAATTATCTTTCTAGCAAGCGTACCCTCCGAAAGAAGAAGAGAAGCACAGGATTTCTAATGGTATAAACGTGGTTTAGATGACAAACCACGATTTGTGAGTCCATAAAGACTACCAGATCATGAACATTGTGGGACACAGCTTCAGTCAGAAGACCTATGACTGCTTGATACTCAGAGATTTTATTGGTAGTGGGACCAATACAAACCACTCCTGAACTGACCAAATCTTCATCCGGGGAATAGAGGACCCAAACAGCTGAGGCGATATTCAAGGTGTGGTGGCAAGCACCATCAACAAAGCCATAGAAATCCATCTACTCTGCATGACCAAAACATGGTATAAACAGATGTGGACACTAAAATCAAAACCATATTGAAAATACTAAAAGCACACTGAAATTCAAGAAATATACATATATACAAGATACCATCCAAGAAAGACCTAGGCATAGTACTTTTTTAGGTACAACCCATTGTGAGGTTGCCCCAAAGGGATTCCATCACAGTCAATGAGCTCGTAGGATCCTTTCTCTAAAACTTTAGAAACAACGAAAGGACCGTACCACATGGACTCAAACTTAACCTTCCCTAGTTTGCCATATCTGTAGTCATAAGTCAAAACTAGGTCACTATTGTTAAAGGCACGAGGTTGGATGGATTTATCATACTGTTCCTTGACGTGTTTCTTATGTGCCTCATTAGCCAAGGCAGCATCTCTCCAAGTCTCATCAAGGCTATTCAAGTACAAAAATATTTCTTCCTCTGTGGAAGTGTCTGGGAGAAGTTCAATGGCAAGTTGTAAAGATGGAATCTTACATTGAATCGGTAAGACAACTTCGAGTCCATAGACAAGCTGGAATGGTGTGAAACCAGTAGCTGTTTTCACCGAAGTCCTATAATCCCATAGAGTAGAGAAAAGTACGTGGTACCAGTTGGATTTATGATCTACAACCCTCCGATGAAGCATAGTTTTAAAAACTTTGCTAATGGCCTCTACCTAACCATTATCTTGTGGATAATATGGCGTAGAGTTTTCATGGAAAGAACCTAGCTTGGTGTTAGGATTATAACGAGCAATACAATATAATAATGAGCGAGAAATAAACATTATCACAAGCAACCACATATAGACACACAATATACCCTGGAAACCCCATGTAGGGAAAACCAGCACCAATGAAGATCTTCATTACATGGCCAAAACCGGCCATCCGGGCCAAGCGAGCTAGTCACCGCTCACCTCCAGGCCACTTTACAATGGAGTATCCTCAAGCCTTATAAAGGCTTCATCACATGCAATACCATGGGACAATACCATGGGCTACAAAAAACCATGTTCCCAAACCATGTGCTAGACCTAAACCACCTTTGACTCAATCCCGAGTCAAGGTTAACCCTAACAATCCCCCCTTTAAACTTGACTTGGAGTAATCACCAACCCCCCTCAAATATTTACCGAGGAATCTTACATACACCCCCCTATCACCTAGGTCTATCTCCCAACTTTATCGGTGAGTTACTATGGGTATGCATGCCTTAACAGGTCTTACAGCCATATGCCCATTTACATGCAAACCGCTCCATTACATTTTTTTTCATGTGCCTTAATGGTGACTACACCATCACCATCTGTTGCTTCATCCTCTCACTTTCCATGCTTGCTTCCTTGCTCATCTTTTTCCATGCTCCCTTTGTACCTACATCCAAACTCTGTCATTGATGTCCATATAAAGAAAAATCCATCTACCGGATTACATGGGTCATCAGACATTGTAACCGCCAGTTCTCTAGGAATTCTCTTCACATACATGGCTCATCAATCTTGGTCCCAAAACCGAGATTAAACCATCTCACATTTCTCCTGCAATTGAAGACTCAACGTCTCTGATCCACATCAAGTTAGGATACAAGTACACCTACCACCCTCGTACCTACCTAGTGGTTCATTCCACACTTGATGCAACATCCCTTCTTTGTGCATAAGAGGGATACCTTGTGCTTTTAGCATCCAGAGAAATCCAAACTTGCCTACGGCTAAGTTTCACATGGACCAAAAAAATTACTGCTAGGGTGTCAGGTACCACCGAACATGCACCCCACAATTTGATTCAACATAGAAACACCAATGAGCATAACCAAGACAAACCATGGCTCTGATACCAATTGTTAGGATTATAACGAGCAATACAATATAATAATGAGCGAGAAATAAACATTATCACAAGCAACCACATATAGACACACAATATACCCTGGAAACCCCATGCAGGGAAAACCAACACCAATGAAGATCTTCATTACATGGCCAAAACCGGCCATCTGGGCCAATCGAGCTAGTCACTACTCACCTCCAGGCCACTTTACAATGGAGTATCCTCAAGCCTTATAAAGGATTCATCACATGCAATACCATGGGACAATACCATGGGCTACAACAAACCATGTGCCCAAACCATGTGCTAGACCTAAACCACCTTTGACTCAATCCCGAGTCAAGGTTAACCCTAGACAAGCTGGAATGGCATGAAACCAGTAGTTGTTTTCACCGAAGTCCTATAATCCCATAGAGTGGAGAAAAGAACCTGGTACCAGTTGGATTTATGATCTCCAACCCTCCGACGAAGCATAGTTTTCAAAACTTTGCTAATGGCCTCTACCTAACCATTAGCTTGTGGATAATATGGTGTAGAGTTTTCATGGCAAAAACCTAGCTTGGCACTCGGTTCCTCCATCATTTGATTACATAAATGCGATCCGTGATTAGTAACGATGGACTGCAGGACTCCAAATATAGCTATGATATGATTGAACAAGAAAAGAGTGGCAATCTTACCATCTTCTAAATATGTAGGCATGGCCTCATCCCACTTTGTGAAATAGTCAATGGCTATAATGATGTAACCATGCCCCCTAGCTAAGGTAGGATTACAATGCATAAAGTCATTCCCCCACTTGGAAAATGGGCCAACGGCAATGAAACAGTGTAGCGAAGCAGGATGGGTGCACTTTTTGGGATAAAAATGTTGAAAAGGTGGGCATTTCTTAACAGCCTCATGATAGTCTTTGAATACTGAAGGCCAGAAATAGCTAGTGTGAAGGATTTTCTAGGCTGTAGCCATCATAGATAAATGGCCTCCACATGCTCCGAAGTGGTAATCATTCAACACATGTTCAGCCTCTTCATGGGTGTGGCATCGCCGAAGAATATAATCAATCCCATGTCTATACAAGGTATCATTTAGGATGAGGTAGTATTTCACATGGTGACAAATACAGTGGTGATCGTCATGGGATAAATGCAGCTGAAATCATTGTGTTAGGAGATAGATAAGCAAATATCCATACCATGGATCGGTAGTGCTAATCAGGAACAGAAATTCATCCGAAAATGAATCAATGGGCTCATGTTTTGTCGCAGCACAGGGAAGATCACACATGATCTTGGAAAAGACCAAGGATTTCTTTGATGTGGCTTTGGAAAATTCTAGATCAAACTCCTGTAGTATGACTATCCATCGAGAGTAATTTCCCCCAAGCACATGACGAGTCAAGATGTAATACGTAGGGTTCTAGTCTGCCAATATAGTGGTTGTGCGGAGCAGAATGTAGTGATGAATGTTTTATACAGCAATGACTGTGGCCAATGCTAACTTCTCCATGCATGAATATTGAGTTTCAGAATCCATAAGATTCTTACTAGCGCAGTAAATCACGTGCTCCTGACCATTGGGATTTTCCTGTACTAAAACAATAGTGATGGTAGTAGTGGAGGCAGCAATATACAAGAGAAAGACCTTTCAATAATCTAGTGGGTGTATCATGGGTGAATGAGTCAGAGCGTGTTTAAGATTATCAAAGGTGCATTGGGCTTGGTCATCCCAAAAGAATGGAGTGTCCTTCTTGAGGAGATGCATATAACCGTGCATTTTCTCTGCGAAATTGCACATGAAATGGTGGAGAAAGTTTTCCTTGCCTTGCAAACTTTGGAGTTCAAGGAGATTAGTCCATCCTGGTAGAGCCAAAATGGTGGCAATATTCAAAAGGTCAATCCGGATTCCATCCTTCGAGACCACAAAGCCTAACAGACGCCCCATTTCAACGCAAAAAACACATTTATGTGAATTGAGCCATATATTATAATGACGACATCTTAGGAAAATATCTCTAAGATGACCAGGGTGGTCCTCCCGTCACTGTGAATGAGCAGGGAGGTCTTCAAGGTATGGTTCAACAATATGTTTAATATCGTGAAACGCATAGGACATCGCACACTGGAATATGGCTCTAGCATTTTTCAAGCCAAAAGGTAACTTCTTATATGCAAAGGTTCCCCATGGGAAAATGAATGTCATCTTGTGCTGATCGATGGGTAATATCTCAATCTGATTATAGCCAAAGAAGCCATCCATAAATGATAAGATGACACTTCCAGCACAGTTGTCGATAATCTAATCGATGTGCGGAGTAGAAAAGTTGTCCTTGGGACAAGCTTTATTCAAATCCCTAAAATCGATACAAACTCTAATGGTGCCCTGCTTTTTATTGACAGGGACAACGTTCGATACCCATTCCGTCAGGAGTACGAGATAAATAAACCCAGCTTTGAGAAGTTTCTCAATTTAGCTTTAATAGCTACGGCCTTCCGTGGATGGACTTGCCTTAGTTTTTTCCTGATAGGCTTGGTCGTGGGATAGGTTTTAATCTTGTGGACCACAATGGATGGGTCAATCCCTGGCATCTCTTCATAGGACCAGGAAAAAATATCATGGAATTCCCTGAAAAGTTCCCTATATGCTTCAGATTCATCTGTCGAGCAGTTCTGCCCAACATGAACATGCTCGATGGTACCAGGCTTGGCTGATATGTCAATCGAATTTGTCTGAGTAATGTTGCAAAGGTTTCCTTCATAATCTATGTCTTGCAACAATAAGGGACTTTAGGGTACATTGACAATATCAACAGGAAACAAGGATGCGTAATCATAGTTAACCAAACTGGTGTTGGGAAGGAACATTGATCTATGATGGTGATCCTCCCAAATGGATTCATCCGTACTCATGATCTCCATAATGGACTCATCAGAAGGAAAAGTCTCAGAGAGATAATCTAGAACACGAAGAGATGGTTCTAACCAGTAGGGTAAATGGTAAGGATCTGAATCCACCAGATGAAGATCATCAGTGTGATCATCGAAAAGGTTTTAAATGGTGTCATACATTGATTCGTGTGAAATCAACGAAGTGGACTCAACAACTTATTTTCCCTTAGGCTCACAATCAAATGAGGCAATCATATGGACTGTCGCGGAATCCATGTTAGGAGGAGTGGATGGAAAAATCCCCATAAGGGATGAATCCTTCAACATGCCTACCCCAATCAACTGGTAAGGAGGAGGGGATTGGCCTAACATGGGGATGTTATTATCCGTAGAGGTAGTAACATCTGGTGTACAAAAATCAAGCTGGTCAATAGTAACAATTCTCCCTAGATGGGAAATTGGACTATTTGGAATATTGTTGAAGCAACAACATTCATGGCATAAAACCAATTTCTTCCTAGAAGGAGGTTGTAATCTAACGGGGCATCTACCACTTCTGCTTGAATGGAAATGGTTTTTCCCCCAAGCTTGACTGTGAGGGCTGATATGAGACCATGGGGCTGGAAACCTCATCCATCAAAGGCCTTCAGATTCATAGGGGATGTTACAAGCTCAGGAGAGCAAGGAGCTTTCCAACAAGACAGAGACAAAACCGAGGTTGAAGTTCCTTCATCTAGTACTGTTCTAACAACCTTTTTTCCCACTACTTTCGTAATGATATGAAAAGTAAGTTTATGAGGTAGGATAGAATTATAGTTCTCAATATTTAAGTGAATCAAATTAGTATTATCTGGGTCTAAATATCCTAATTCCGTTAACAAGTTTTTGCGCTGTGTAGGACAACTTTAGAGTACTTCTAAGGTAGACATTGCACAAGGTGCCTGAGCAAGATCTTCAACTACATTATAAAATTGAGCAGCTCGAGCATTAGGGTTAAATACAGCCTTCCGAAGAGTACTCTTGGGTGGATGCAAAATCATGTCGAGAGTAGGCTTCTCGATGGATAGGGGAACAGTAGACGAGGATTCTGGAGAACTAGTAGAGGGAGCTTACCCTGAAGAATAATGATCTTCTTTCTTGTCTACAAGTTTGTCGTAATTCTGAATTCGAGTTTGCAGATTAATGGTATCCAAGGACATCATACGAATTTCCTCTAACGAACTATAGTTACCCTAATTAGATATGTGGTCTATAAGTTGTTGTTGAGAAGGAAAAGGATCCATGAGTACTGCGGGTGCGGGATTTGACTTCAAAAATTGAGAGATTTCGTCCCAATGGGGACACTCTTTTGTGAAATGGTCGCCTCTGCATAGAAGACATGGATATTTTTCTTTTATCTTCCCTTTATCGTTATCATTGTTGGTTGGTCTTGGATTATCCTATTGGTTTTTGGGTTTTTTATTCATATTTTTACCCTTCTTTTTATTATTACCTGAGGTTTGATTACTTTGGATAGAATTGACCTCAACAGAAACCTTAGGAGTCGAAGGAGTAGGGGGGAATTCTGGGGTTGCTTGGTAGGTTTCACTGCTGACGAGGACTGGATTGAACCAACAATCCCATCAACAGGTACTTCTGCCGGTGACTTGGTGGGATCGATGCTTGGGCAAGGAGCTTGAGGGATAAAGTCATAAAGAGTTCCATACTGGGAAAAGACCAAGTCTATATACTGGGCTTGACTAATAGCCTGCTCTTCAGTAACGGCAGTGCCTGTGGCCACATCTCGAGCAATAGGAGGCAACAAAGATTTGGTGAACCAATCAGCTAATAACTGATCTAGAATAGGGTCCTTAATAAGCCTTCTCCACCTTCTCCATTCTTGGATATGATCAGATATGTGGGTGGAGGTGTTCTGTTGCAGAGAATTTAAGAGATCAATACCCATTTCATAATGGATAGGGAGCTGAAAGTGTGTAAGAAACACGGTTGCCAAGGAGCCAAAATCCACAAGTGAATGTTGTGGAAGTTCAATGTACCACTTCACGGCTGTACCAGTCAAAGTTCGCTAAAAAGAATCGTAACCGAACTGAATCATCCATGAGGGAGTTTGAAGAACACCACAGATGGAATGTCATAACATGGTTTTTCGAATCGTCTCCCTGCTTCCCATTGAACTTCGGGATGTTCGATGGTAACTTTACCGAGATGGGAGGCCATGAGGGATTGTGTCGAATGGGGTCATTAATCAAATTGGACAAGTCAGGCAAGTCCAAAGTTGCTAGGAAAGGTAATTGTCGGTTAGGTTGTACGTGCTGGTAATATTGATATGGCATATAATTACCAGTAGGACCATAAGTAGACCGATAGACAAGTTGTTGTGAGGAAAAACTACCGAAGAATCTGCCCGTAGGGGGTTGATTCTTGGGATCAGGACCGTTAGGACCACTAGGGCCTCTAGTATGAGGACCACCGAGACCATTGGGAATACCAGGACCACCGGGACCACCAAGAGGTGGACCAACAGACCCTCTAGGGCCGCTAGAGGGTAAACCTCCAGAGCCTCCAGAACCACTAGGAGGAGGACCACCAGGCCCTCCAGGGCCATTAGGAGAAAAGCCACCATGCCCCTCATTACCACCAGGACGATTAGGACCATAAGGAGGAAATCCACCAGGCCCTCCAGGACCATTAGGCCCCCCAAGGGGAGGACCTCCATGAGACGGTCCTCTGGCACCTCCCGCGGTATGCATGGGTATCCCACCCATAACTAGCATGTAAGACTAGATAAGATGCCCCCATGGCATAAAAGAATTACTACGGTATGGAATTCCAACTTAAGGTATTCCTGCAGGATTGGATGGACAATTAATATTTCCTACAGGTATTTGATAACAATAACCTCCAGAAGATTGAATGGTTATAGGTTGTGCCCCCAAGGGCTGACCAAAACTGGATGGGGGATCAGCTATAGTATGGGTGGGAGAGATATAAACTGTAGATTGTTCTATATTAGAGGTATTTCCTTGACTAGGGGTAATTTTGGTTCCAAATAACGTAGGTTGTGCTGGGGGTTTCCCCCCGGCACTAGAAGGTAATGACGAAATGGGAATTGAAGGTTGGGCCCCAGGTGCAAAAGACCTGGGAGGATTAGGAATAGACATAACATAGGAGGTGGTGGGGTTGGAAATTTGACTTGGGTTGTGTGGTGTTATTGTGCGATCTATAATCGGTTCAATGGGTCTCATAGAATCGGCAAGTGAATGATATCCCATAGGCACAGCTGTGGAACGTGGTTGTGGTGTGCCCAATATATAATCTATTTTCTTCTCAATCTCCTGTGCACAGAGAATGGATGTGTGGTATTATCTATGTTATTCTTCATATGGAGAAAATTCTTCAGAAGAGTTTAAATGGGTGCCAAATGAGGCAATGGCCTATCCTATAGAGGTATCCCAAAATGGAGCATTGGGACCATAAACCAGATGAGTAGTATCATCAACATGAACTTCCATGGGAGAATGGAACGAGGTGTTTTCCCGAGAAGGTTGTTGGACCAAGGGAGGCAAGTTTGAAGAATATGGTCCTCCACTTTCTTCAACCACATTATCTACCACTTGGGAGGTGGTAGTAGCTCCTTGGTTGATAGCTTCCATTGGATTTTCTCTTGAACCAGGAATAAAATCGGGTGGCAAACCTGTACTCTTCTGGACTATCTTAGTTCAGCTAGTTTGTACAGTTCCTATCTAACCTAGGGACTGAAAAACTAAAAAACACACCAAAAAATTTCCCTACACAATCTATAGGTCAAACAAGCACACTTAAAATGACATGAGGAGTTCAAATAGTTAGGTCTCTCACCAGGATTATCAAGAAGGTGGCACTCATGATATACCTCTAGGTAACATGCATAGTAATCTCCACAAATGTTGTTTTCGGTGTATGGCTCCAAGCAAGACGACCAAAGGGCTTTTCTCATATGGATAAGGTATCCTAGTGGGGTCTCCCGATATACTCAAGGTACGTGGGAGCTCGAATCGGTAGTAGTGCTGTCTAATACATAACCGTACACAAGGGGCCTTCCAATATACAATCGAGTACGTGAAGTACCTTTCTATATACCTCAAGGGTACGTGAAAGGCCATTCAATATACTAACAGTATGTGGAAGAACCGCACAAGTCCCGAGATGTAATGCAGACAAATAAAGACAGCTCCTATGCTTAACGACGCCTAAACACGTCTCTAGCCTATCACTCAAGTTGCTATGTAAATTTTAACCTACAACTACCGTTAATTTTAAAGTGGATGGTTAGGTGAATGCATGGTGTTTTGACAGAAAAAGTAAAACCATGCAATATGTGTATGCAAATATTTCACCTTACCATTCAGTATGCCTACCTACGGGAGGGAAAGAGAGTATTTTCTTTTGTTTCAAAACCAAAAATATTTCCGAACAACAATCTTGAACAGAAAATCAAAGACAAGAAACACTTTCCAAACTGATTTCTCTTTTCTGAAAGCAATAAGAAGGGAAGAATCTCTTTTCCTAAAAGAAAAAATAAGAAGCACTCTACATGTATATGCACTCTATTTTTCAATTTTTCTTAAAACATAGATAAATCTAACTTAAAACTACCATATTTTTATTTTGATGAGATAGTACTAAATGCATAAGAGACAGAAGAACATAAAGAGCCTAAAATCTTGTAAGGCCAATCAAAGATCCAATGTCTAATGCTCAATGATGATACCCTAATCTCAGTCAAAAAATTTCTTTTTTAAAGGAGGAAGAAGTTCTCTATGAAAACAAAAAATGAAACTAATATGCTAATCAAATGTTTTTCTTTCAGTCTATGTAACAGAAATGAAAAGAGATATTAATAACATCCTAAGCTTTTCAAAAAACAAGAAGTCCTTTCACAATCACAACCAACAAGCACAGAAGTGAATGAACAAGCAATAATCCTAACCTATCTTTTGAATTTTCCAATCAAACCAATCTTTAACCATAAAATTTAAAACCAGAAGCATCAGATTCTAATACACAAGCCTGGCAGTGCAGGGCTGAAAGCAAATCAACTCAAAGTTTTTGCAAAAATTGCGAAAAAGAGGTCTTGGAATGATGCCTACCTAGCACCGCACTGCAGGGGTCTTGACAGAGCGGTTCTGGCCCAGCACCGCTTCTTGCCAACTAGACTCATGCAGTAGCACCATGTGCTGTTAACTAGGTTCAGGCGGTGGCACCGCTTCTCGCCAACTACATAAGCATGGTTCCCTATATAAATCCAGAACACAAAGGAGAATGACAGATCAAGTCAGAAAAAGATCAGATCAAGGTAAAAACTGATAGATTGAGAATAAAAGAGAGCATAAAAGGTCAAAATAATTCAGTTCTAGACAGATCTGGAAGTTTCAAACCAAAATCCACTAAGTAAGATAGCAGATCTGATTGAAGAGAGTTGGAGAAGGAGCCTGGATTCAAACAAGAGTTGAAGAACTAAGGAAGATCAAATCAACTGATACATATATCTAATTCCCCATTGGAGTCACCAGATTTGTAAGCAGGAATATTTCACCTTCTGCGGATAGAAGCTATTCCTCTGGTCTGAAAGGTTCAGATCTAGAACAAATGAGTGAACGACAAAGGATGAAGACCCTCCCTGGATGTCGTAGAGACCTGGAATGCTGCTTCGATAGTGAATCTGTAGTTCTCCCCCTCAACGATGGACATGAGCTTGTATTTATAAGGCATAATGGATATGGATGGTCGAGATATTTGTGGGTGAGGTGGCCTCTAAGATCCTATGATGGGTGATCTCGAGCTCAACTGAATCACTATGATAGGGATAAGGGAGGACATGAGGCTCATGATCTAGAAGCCTCAAGAAACTTCTCTTTTCCCATTTTATCGAGGGTACTGCTTTTCTCCTCTTATGCCAGAGCAGTTTAGGTTAGAACCGCTTATGGACCAAAGGACATAGGCAGTGGCACCGCTTATGGCAAACAAAATACAGGTGGTGCGAGCAAGGTACCACTCATGGTTAACGGGGAAAGCGTGGTGTTGAGTATTTTCATGTAAGATTGACAAACAGCATGGCTCTCCACTCCAAGTGCTAGGATTAAGGGAAAATATGTAAGTCAAGGGTCTTATCACATGGTGGTGGCAAGATTTGGGTATAAAATTCCTTTTCTGTAAGAAACCCTAATTTCCTGCACCAAAAACTAAAAATGTCTGGAATCGAATACTGCTTCGACAAAAATATGCGCCCTTCAATGGAGAGTCAGCCTAGCATACTTTTGCTGATGGATTCTAAACAGAGACCCAAAAATTACGAAGACCTATATTCTGTAGCTGCACAATGTCTTCTTCTTAGGTTAGCTCTAATACCATGTTATATTTTATCATTCAAGCTAGCATTATGATCTTAGGATCTTTAACTAAGAGAATAACATGCACAGCAATAAACACAAGAGACAAGAGACACAAATAATTTTCCTCAGGGAAACCATAAAGGAGAAAACCCCACAACTTCCTCAGAGATAAAATCAGCACCAAAAGTAAAACCCGAAAACATAAAGATGATCTCCCGATAGCAGTAATCTCTCTCTTGTCCCAAGAACTTCTCTCTCTCACTCATGTGCCCTTATGAGTGAATGTGTGTGTGTTAAATAGAGAGTCTCACTCTCTATTTATATTATTTTTCTCACTTGAAACCCACTCCAACATGTTGGCCTCACTTAACAATTACTTACTAGAGCTGACATCTCTAGGAGTGTCTAATAACCCTACTGCCCCACAACTTGTGGGGACTTTGCCTCCTCCGACCAACAAGGAGGGTTATCCTTAACACAACAGTGGGGACTATTGCACCAATTTACAATGAATCACCTAGGGTCGACTTCTCTAGTATAGTCTAATAACCCTAGGGCTCGACAATTGTGGGGACTTTAACCCTTGACCAATAGTAGGGTTACCCACAATGGATTGACATGACTTGTTCACATTATAGAAAAAATTGATAGGAACATCGGGAATTACATGACTCAAATACAATACAGAAACTTCCTGGAATAAACATTAGGATACAATAGATGAAATATACAAGTGAATGCATTCCGAAGTTACAATTACATCAACAATCAAGGCCTTCCCTGTTTTTTTGTAACAGAACTGCAACCATTGTGTCATAGGATGCAAAGGAGAAAATGTAAAAACCCTTGGTGTAGTATGGACTAATCAGAGTGGGAGCTTCCATGATAGTCTTCTTGATATCTTCAAAAGAGTTTCTTGCTTGGTCTGTCCATATGATTTCAACTTCCTTCCTCAACATAGAGGTTATGTGTTTTACTAACTCAGAAATGGTTGGGATAAACCTCCTAACAAAATTTATCTTACCTAGGAATGATTGAATGTCCCTTTTTGACTTAGGTATGGACAACTTATGGATTTCTTCAACTTGAACAAGATCAATCTTCACACCTTCGACTGAAACTATGTGACCTAGGTTTTTTCCCTCACTGAGTGCAAATTGAGACTTGTTTGGGTTCAAAGATATCCAAAATTTTATACATTTCAGAAACACCCTCCTCAAGTGCTGTAAATATTCTTCATGGATGTTGGATTAAATAGTGACATCATCAAGATATATGAGAACAAATTTGTCTTTCAACCCCACAAAATCTATGTCCATATCCCTCTGGAATGTGGCCCCAGCATTCATTATCCCAAATGGAATTTTGGCATACATGAAGGTGCCCCAGGGAGTGGTAAACATAGTTTTTCTTGGTCATCAAGATGCATAGCAACTTGGTTGTATCCAGAGAAACCATTTAGGAATGACATGACACTATCCCCTGAGACTCTTTGCAACAGGGGCTACATCTTAGGTAATGGATATTTGTCTTTCTTGGAGAACTTGTTCAGGTTTCTGAAATCCACACATAACCTGATTTCCACATTCTTTTTCCTTACCACCACTAAAATTGCAACCCATTTAGAATACCTAAGGGGGATTATGATTTTGGCTTTGAGGAGCTTTTGGATTTCTTTCTCAATCACAGGTAGTAGGAGAGGACTGATGGATCTCAGCTTCTATTTGAAAGGGATGGTGTCCTTCTCCAGGGGAATCTTGTGTTGGATTATATTAGTGTCATAGGTTTTCAGGTCATTGTATTCCTAGGAAAATATATCAGCAAACTCTTTCATCATACTACAAAATTTTGACCTCTGATCAGCAGTCAACTCAGTAGATAGATTTATTGATTTTGGATGACTCTGGCTACCTATGTTTTTCTCTTGGACAGCAGGATCTTTCTCCTTTTTTCCAAGTTTAAAGGGGACATCATTATGATCAAATATCTCTTCCAGGGGTACTAGACCCCGTGGTATATAATTTCTAGGCAACTGAACAATGTTCTGATTACCTACTTTCTCTTTTAACTTGAGCTTCTGGGATTCTTCCAAATTTAGGTTTTCTTGATCAATATGCATATCCGAAAATTCATCTACTACTTGGAGGAATTTACTAAGCTCATCATCATTCTCAAATACCTTCCAAAATTTTACATTATTAGTTAGGGATAGTCTGTACTTGACTTGGATATCATAACTCAGCTTAGGACGCAAAGGAGAAACAAACATACTCGTAGAGACAACAAGGGAATCATCTAGATGGTTCATAGCTCTAGGTATGTATGAGAGGTCAAAAGACATGAAAGATTCCCTGAGTTTCCATACCTCATCTCTATAATCCTTCAGTATGACATTATTTGCTTGAAAATTATTTTTGACCTACTGTATGATAAGATTTGGATCTCCAAATATCTTCAGGCACATGATCCCCATTTCCTTGGCAGCTTTCACTCCTAACAGCAATGCTTCATATTCTGCTATATTGTTAGCAATCTTGAAATCAAGTTTATAAGACAAATGGATAGTCTCTTTTGATGGAGAAATCAAAACTACACCGGCACCTGCTAAGGATTGAGTACTGGCCCCATCAAAAAACATGCTCCAGACAGAGGTGGTTACCTCCTTAGGTGGTTGATAGGTAGGCTTTGTGAGTTGTATGGATTTTGGCTGGGAATCATCTATCTATAGGATGCATGCCCCAAAGTATGTGTCTACTGCATATATGGGATGGTTTATGGGTGTGTGAAAGAATTTGAGGGACCTCTTAGATGCAATCCTAGTTTTCAAAAACAAGATCACGTTACGAAAAAAGACATCAAGGTTATGCTACATAGCACTTGGTATGGTTCAACCCGAGCCTGACATGTCATGGGACATGTAGGATAGGAGGCCATATCGCGTACGCCTTATATAACTGCAAAACACGCTTGCGATATGTAGTTATAAAACGTGTACGCAATTTGTAAAAAAAAAAAAATACACAGGCCCGAAACCCGCGGCCCATTTTAACAATCAAGAACGCAAAAACGAAGGCCAATTGGAGCATTTTGGAGCAAGTTAACTGCTTGGGATTGTTGGAGGAGCTGATTTAGGTTGAGGGGAGGAGATTTCAATCATGAATTGTCATCCAACAAGGTAATTCAATCACCCAAAGCATTCTTTTTTTGTCAATTTTTAACCTATAATTGTGTTTTTTAATAGAATAATCAATCCAACAACTCCCAAGCTAATGTTTGATGGATTCAAACTAAAATAGGCTATAAGAATAAAAAACATCATGCCTAATAGATATTCAATGTTACAAAAGGCTAGAAATATATAAAAAAACACAAGTATAATCCCAACTTGCATAGAATTTGATGGACAATGCAAAGTTTGAATTGGGATACTAGTGAGAGTGCCCACCTGTAACATGCATAGTCAAACCTTCAAATGCAATGATTGTGTTGGAATTAACACAAAGTGCAATAAAATTTAGAAATTATTTTCATAGCTAGGTGAATGCCAACATTTTAATATACATAATGAATCAGAGATCCAAATGTAACAACCAATATAATCATCAAAATGGAAGAAGTTTAAATAGCAAAATAGCACTCCTAAATTCAAAGAAGTTTAAACCCAAGTGTGCATGGAAAATTCACCAATGAGGGTCAAGAAGTGCCTTAACTTCTAGAAAGAAGTTGAATGAAACTCACTATTTAATTGTTAAATGTTTAATTTTAAGTTTTAAATGTATGTAAGTGAATGCCATTAAATTGCTTGTAACTTGAGTTTTCCTTAATTTACATTTTCAATTTTGAATAGATGTCATTATATACCATGTATATGTTTCTAATTATTTCCTTATTTATTTTTTTATTGCAGTTGCGTCTATGGACACCAATGCTGAAATATTCCTTGAGCTTGTCCAGTTGAGAGGTCTCAGTACTGCTTTTAGTGTTGGTGATAGGATTCAACGTTCACTTGCATCCACTTTGGATGCAATTGTTGAGACTATTACATTTTCAAACAACATACTATATGATATTACTTCATATAGAGAAAGAAAAAGGTGTGAGTACACTGAAGGGCTTAGCTACAGTGCAATAAAAAAGTTGAAAATTACCAAAGAGCATATATTTTCACTGTTTAGGGACCCTCACACGGGGGAAATCCCAAATGCAAATAGGCCACATATCTCTATCGAGTGGTTCACATATCAACCATTTGTTGATAACTGGATGGACAGATGGTATATGGTTTTTGATATGCCACCACACAACAACAGGGAAATCCCCTTGTACTTCCTTCGGAAGATGTATGCAGAGTTCGTGTTGGGTAAACACGTAAACTATTTTGATATATTGGTGTTTCAGGGGATTGGTGGGATGATTCCCCAAAACCGACCCAATTCCAGGCTTCAAGACGTTGATCGCCCTATCCCTACACCTCGCAGGCAATTTCCTAGGCCAGATGTCCCACCTGTACATCATGTTATTCCATAGACACATTATGCATTTTTTAGTTTGGCACGGTCCATTGTTCGCCATAGAACTATGGTTCAACATATGGGTGAGGAAGGCACATATGTCCCTGGTGTGGTACATACAGTAGGTCGTCATGGTGCAGGACCATCTTCTAAGGCAGTACCACCCACTAGTGCAGCACCCCCATCTACTGCAGGACCATCTACTAGTGCAGCACCATCAGCACATTCCTAGCCTACTTTTCAGCCTCACGAGTGCACATCGTGTGGTCATCCATGCTATGGTCTTTCGTCAGATGTTGTCTTCAGTGGGTTTTTGAGTGATGTATGTATATGGTTAATTGTAATAAATTCTTCATTTATTTTCCTCTTTGTACACATATGTATAGTTTGAGCTAATATATTAATTTTGTGAACTTGCAGTTGATGCTTTATGCCAGCAGCGACGCCCTAGAGTATCATGTTCCACACTCTACACAGGGGCATGACATTCCATCCACTGATCCCTTGGTTGGTGGAGAGATTCCTATAGCACCCTTTGCCGTATCTCACACTGAGGTAAACATTTTTAAAATTCAGTTTTTTAATACTTGTTAAATTGTTAATTTGCACATACTGTACATGTTAGTTCACTAATGTTATCTATGGTCTAATATTTACAATTATTAAACTTATAGATGCCGGATCCTTCACGGGGGATATCAGTGATGGAGGTAGGATCCATGGTCGTATCGACCGAGGAAATATCTGGGCAGATGCCAGATCTTACACGAGGGAAAGCAATGATGGAGGTAAACATTTTAAACATTTAAAAATTGTCATTTTTTAAATACATGTATGTTCGTTGAATCGTGCATGTCTAGCTACATGAACTCTTGTTGACTATAGGCACCAACCAAAACACCTGGACCATTTCCTGGAGTTCTATCTCCTCATAGGCCATATGTGAACAAGGGTCAAGTGTATATGAGATGGCCTACTCCTAGAAAGAGTGAAGTTGTCCACGACCATGGAGATACTGATACCATGGTAATTTGTATATCCTTCAATGATATTTCTTGGTTAACTTGAAATCCAGTGCATAAAATATTTTGTTAATGTTTGATTTGCATTTTTACTGCATCAGGAGCCAGAGTTTACTATTAAAAACCTTGCAAGGATCGTTGATGCAGCAGTCAGTGCTGCATCTACAATGGCAACAAGTCACACAGAGGTACAACTATTTGAACATGATATAGACATAGTGTGTTATTGTTGTCTATTGTTTATTCATGCACATTTCTAACTATTTCAAGATTTGGTGATTGTAGCCACCACCACCACCACCAGTTCCTGCCCCCTCTGGTTCGACCATGGATGTGACCATCCTTCATGTTCAACCAACAGCTCCATCTGCTACACAAGAAACACAATCCCCTTTTTCACAGTCTCTCACTGAGGTGAGATGTCCATTAATGAACAATTGTTTCATGCAATGTCCATTAACATTTTCATAATTTTTGAGTTAATTTAGATGTGGTATTTTATTGAGCTAATCTATTAGTACATAGTTAGTTGAATTTAACAATTGATATTTAATTTGCAGGATCCAGAGATGCACACTGGTCCTATAGTTGTGCCTACAGGATCACCCTTAAGAAAGAACAAGAGGAAGCTTGAGTTTTGATGTGTCTTATGGGATATGTACATATCGATACATGTACTTTTGGAGACATGTACATTGACATTTCACTTACATGTACATGAGGCTTGGATAGTTTTGGATACATGTACATGTGGCTTGGATAGTCTTGGATAGTTGTGGAGACACATGTACTTCTGGTTACTTTTGGATATATATGTACTTTTCGATAGTTTTGGATATATATGTACTTTTGGAGACATGTACACAATTGACATTTCAGTTATAAATGAATGATACATTTCACTTTGAATTTGTTCCTTCATTTCCACATGTTCTTGTGTCAATCTATTGTATTGATTTGTGAGGATTATCTATTACTTATGAATGAACTATGTCAAAAGAAAAAACTATTATATTTAAAGGTTTCAATGATCTCAATACATGCACAATAAAGTCAAAGTTCTTGCTCATGTAATTTAATAAATATAAGTGCAATAGAATGTATTTCAAGGTTTCAATGAACTCACTACTTGCACACCAATTGGATATATCTAATTAGAAATTATGAGTTTGGATTCATTAAATTACAAGTTAAGTCAATGCTCAAGTGTAATTTAATAAAACTAAGTGCAATACATGCTTTACATTTCATCAACAACCAACAACACTATTCAACAAACCTCATGCACCCAATGACTAATCACACAACATTAATGGAACTACAATAGAATCCAGAGACTAAGAACCAACTTTGTGAATCAACATGATTTGAAGCATAAGTCCATCGGATTTGAAAAAGTTCAGTTCGACATTAGATTGATTCTAATTTGAGTTGTGACAGTAAGATAAGATTAGGGTTAGGATTAGGGTTTCCTTGGTAGGGTTATGGTAATGGGCCATGCACGTTAAATAAAAAACCCTAGTTAGGGATAGGGTTTTCCAAGTTTGGCCTTCGTTGGCATGAAATGCATTGTCCAGCTTTGGCTCTCATTGGCGTGACTGCATTGTCCCTCCTAAGCAAAACCCTAGATTCAGAAACCATCGTAGACGAAGGTCACCAGGAAATGGATAGGAGGGAGAGGCTCCCCGTAGCTAAAATCCCATGTCATGAATCCAATGGAATCAATAGTTTGTCGATCGGAGGCCTGAGCATCGATCTATGGTGAGTTGCAGGTCACCTCCAGATACCATTTAGGGACACCTGGTGGACTTGGGCCCAGTGCGCAAAAAATCTCATGGAGCGGCAATTTTGAATTCCGTCAACTCCTGCTAGTGTGTTTAGGCATGGGAAATATGGCAACGCCAACTACATCCCCACCATCTGTGGCATTCCAGCTTTGGCGCTCGTTGACATGACTGCATTGTCCCCTACTGAGCGAAACCCTAGCTTCAGAAACCACCGTAGATGGAGGTCATTGGGAAATGGATAGGAGGGAGAGGCCCCCCCAACTAAAATCCCACGTCATGAATCCAACAAAATTGACGGTTCGTCGATCGGAGGCCCGAGCATCTATCTATGGCGAGTTGTAGATCACCTCTAGATACCGTTCAGGGAAACCTAGTGGACTTGGGCCCGGTGAGCAAAAAACCTCATGGAGCGGCAATTTTGATTTCTGTCAACTCCTGCTAGTGTGTTTGGGCATAAGAAATATGGCAATTCCAACCGCATCCCCACCATCCATGGCTTTCCAGCTTTGGCCCTCGTTGGCGTGACTGCATTGTCCCCCACTAAGCAAAACCCTAGCTTCAGAAACCATGGTAGAAGGAGGTCATCGGGAAATGGATAGGAGGGAGAGGCCCCCCCTTAGCTAAAATCCCATGTCACGAATCCAACAGAATCGACGGTTCGTCGATCAGAGGCTGGAGCATCGATCTATGGTGAGTTGCAGGTCACCTCTAGAAACAGTTCAGGGACACCTGGTGGACTTGGGCCCAGAGCGCAAAAAACCTCACGGAGCGAAAATTTTGAATTTTGTCAACTCCTATTAGTGTGTTTGGGCATGGGAAATATGGCAATACCAACCGCATCCCCACCATTTGTGGCTTTCTAGCTTTGGCCCTCATTGGCATGACTACATTGTCCCCTACTGAGCGAAACCCTAGCTTCAAAAACCACCATAGACGGAGGTCATCGGGCAATGTAATGGAGGGAGAGGCCCCCCCTAGCTAAAATCCCATGTCACAAATCCAACAGAATCAATGTTTCATCAATCGGAGGCTCGAGCATCGATCTACGGCAAGTTGCAGGTCACCTCTAGATACCGTTCAAGGACACCTGGTGGACTTGGGCCTGGTGTGCAAAAAACCTCATGGAGAGGAAATTTTGAATTTTGTCAACTCCTGCTAGTGTGTTTGGGCATGGGAAATATGGCAACACCAACCGCATCCCCACCATCCATGTATTTCCAGCTTTGGCCATCGTTGGCGTGGCTTTATTGTCCCCTACTGAGTGAAACCCTAGCTTCATAAACCACCGCATATGGAGGTCATCGGGCAATGGATAGGAGGGAGAGCCCCCCCCCTAACTAAAATCCCACGTCACGAATCCAATGAAATCAACGGTTCATCGATCGGAGGCCCGAGCATCGAGCTATGGCGAGTTGCAGGTCACCTCCAGATACCGTTCAAGGAAACCTAGTGGACTTGGGCCCGGTGTGCAAAAAACCTCACGGAGTAGAAATTTTGAATTCCGTCAACTCCTACTAGCATGTTTAGGCATGGGAAATATGGAAACGCCAACCGCATCCCCACCATCCGTGGATTTCCAGGTTTGGCCCTCGTTGGCGTGACTACATTGTCCCCTACTGAGTGAAACCCTAGCTTTAGAAACCACCGTAGACGGAGGTCATCGGGAAATGGACAGGAGGGAAATCCCCCCCTAGCTAAAATATCACAATTTCAAGTACACCAATGACCCAACATGTCATCCTCCCAAAATTTTCTATTATGCATATGAAACATTAACCTTTCGAAAGCATGAGAGGTTTCAAATTTTGTTTGTTTATTAAGTTTATCACTTAATATTTTCACATGCATGATGTTTACCTACTTCAACAACATAATGTTAGCGCATGTTACTTTTGAATACTTCATATGCATAATGTTGAAACATGTTACTTTTGAGTTGTTTGTGTCAATATTAGTAGGTTATTTTCTTCCACTTTCAATGTTCAAAAAAACATAATCAACTAAAAACAAAGTTAAATAAATCACTTATTATCTTTTATTATCTTTTAAGTAGAAATTAAACTTCTCAATAAAAAAAATGAGATGAAATTCCAACACTACTAGGCACTACCCCTTTGGCAATGGACATGCAGGTATAAGAGGTGAGTTGTCAAGAAGGAATTTATACAAGCCTTAAAACATAAGTTTATCGTTGCGGCATCTTGTTTCGATCATCCTAGTTGTATATATCGGTTGAAAATATTGACAATATTACCTACTTAAAAAATTAGGGTTTTAGTCCTGTAAGAGAGCCTACAAAGAACTTTGATAGGTATGACCTACAGAGGTACATGTATGTATTCTAATGTTATGTATATCCTGTGAATGAGATCTTGAAATGTTCATATGATTGATATATATGGTTTATTGATCATATGTAAAATTTGGCATGTTCATTAACTTGACATACAAGAGAACTTTTGGCATATTTATAAACAACATTATGGAAAATTTTCATATCAAGAACACAAAATTGACATATTCATAAGAAACAAAAATGGGGAAATTTAAATTATGATACATACCTCATCATGCTAGATCCCACCTATTATCATACAACCAAGCCCTCTGGATCATCTCTTATAATGATGGTCTCCATTAGTCTCTCGTGCTCTGTATCCGGTAAGAAGTAGCGTACCTTCGTTGAATTTCGGCTAGGCGTTGTTCGTACCTGGAGGTTTGTACCAATGATTAAGTTGGTAAAGTGATACATGCTTGCACCTGGTTTGTAATCCCTGTAAACATATCCACTCTTCTTTCTTGCATTGTTGTCATGTGTAAGGTATTCACCTTTAACGACCATAGACCCAGTGGGGTAGTGGTTGTTTTCATCATCAGTCGTGGACATAATGAAGGTTTGCTTTCCCTCTATACAACGTGCCAACCAGTAATCACCACCCCATTCACTATCTTTTGAGGCAACCACTGCGTATATGTGTCCTGCATAGTATGATTATAGGTATATGATCAAATATTTTTCGTGTGATACAAGGGCCATTAATGTGAGTTTCAAAACTACGTAAGTTTAACAAAAAAATGTTAAGGAAATGCATCTTACTAGGTTGTACAAGGTCTGATACATGATCAAAATCTATAGAAATAGAAGATTGGTCTTCTTCCAACGGAGTTAACTCAACAATTGCACGCTGATCAAGTGGAATTGATATGCGATCCCATCCATCAACCCAATCCAATGATTCACACACATCCCAGTCACCATCACAGTAAGGTGGGCAAAAACAAGCGAGTTTTCTGGTCCGAATTTCAAATACTGGGTTATCAGAACTTCGAACCAAATGAAAGCCACGAGTGCCAGGAACAGTCTTGCATTCCCATGCATGTGAACGATCTATGTCTACCACCTCCCAAAAAACTCTCTCCACATGTCTCTTTCTTGTGGATTCTACTCGCATAGCTGATTCCTCTCCCATTACTGACGTGCACCACCTGACTATAGATTAAGCATTTCGAATAGTAGATATTGTAGATAATTTCAATTCCTCTCTTCGTAGGGATGTTTTGACACATGCTTCGGCTCCATCATGCTCTCCTTTACCATGCCCAGTCTCAAAATAGTTTCACATATGTGGAACATTGTATTTTTTATGCAATGAACACAACCATTGAAATATGCGTGCATTTTTGAACTGACCAACACATCCATCAGACCAAATCCAGTGTTGATCCATTTGTATGTTCCTACCCTTCAAATGATCATAGAACATGATGAAGCAATGACGTACATAGTGGAATTCATGGCACCTATCATCACTTATGTAGAAGTGATATTCCTTTAGAATTTCTCTTTGCTCTTCACTACTGTTTGGGCCATGCCTATATGTGATATGCATCATCTAGGAAACCTACTCAGAGTGATAATACTGACTTTGATCTCATTTTGAGGTTGTAGATTGTAGTTCTCGACAAAATCAACAACTGAAAGTATAGTACCACAAGGAAATGTATCTCTGCATATTCTAAACTTATCATCCTGCCATCGTGCCAAGTGGACATGCTGAACATATTGACGTGTCTTTTCAATAAATTCCTTGATGAAGACACTAACTTGTACCTGTTGACACAAAATGATCTCAATATCAGGTTTTTTTGTAAGTAAGGAATGAAATGCAACTGTTCAAACATAATTTTATAGATAAATGCATGTACCTGAGATGTCACCAATTGTATTTTTTTGCTTTCTTTCCCTGGGACTATTTCATAGCTGATATATTTGAAACTTTTCATGTCTATAACCATATTCCCAAATTCATTGTCTCCAGTCTCGTGCATACATTGGCTCAATAATTCCATTCCAGCACAGTTGAAGCAAGTTCCATCCAAACAAGATTTTGCATAGTAAGTTTGCCCCTCAGGCCTATTGCACATGATACTATGAATGAATTCTCTTGATGATGCCGGTGGTATTATCAAGGAGAAATCCTGCACATGGTTAGTATGCAACACACGACGAATGTAAAAAAATGTTTCATAGTAATATTCATATTCTACATGGTATCTACAACAACAAGTGTTACGAAGAGTATTTATTCTAACATACCAGGGCTTACATTTCTCAAAAGATCTTTGCCCCAAATTCAATTGTCTATGTTCATTCCTAAATTTCTCGTATAGTTATGTCTATGTTATATCAAGAAGATGCTTAATATGTGTTTCACTGTCCTTTGAACCCCTTCTCAGTTTTAGTACATCCTTCCGGTTTGAAGAAGGCCTTGTGTGATCATGCCAAAAACTATGCACTAGTCCCTTTACTGCATCAACTAGCTTCATGTCACGACATGGCAATCGACCAATAAAGGCCCAAAAATATGTTTGGGCAGTTGTGTCGAGATGTTCTCTTCTAATACAATACCTACAGAGGGTTTTTACATTCAAATTAACTAGTTTAGATGTAGGCTTGAGAAAATGAAGGACCATGGTGTTCTTATTTACAATTGCTTGTGACAACACACGACGAGCTGCATTGCGGTCCTTTGACCGTGTGTTCTTACCAATTTTACCAAAGGCATCTACGAAGCTTTTAACTATATGAGAACTTGGTCCAAAAGGCTTTATCATCTTTATCTCTAATGATTTCCTAACAATATTCATGCCCCTAGATTTTAACAATGATAAAAATAATCTACATTTATCTCCATCACATTTAGAAACAAATATTTATTTAGTATCTATTGAGTTTGATAAGCAATACTACGTTTAGATAGCATACCTTCAATGGAATTGAGGAGTCCTTCATCAACTTGTATACGCTTCAGAATTCTTTGACGTGTGCTTTCTAATGGAGGTAAGGGGGTTGGATTTCTATCATCTAGTGCATCAACAATACGCTCTAGCGTTTCAGTAGCAATTTATTGTCCTTCACTCTCTTCCTGGTAGTTGGATGGTGGAAGTCCAACATCCTCATCGATGGTCCAATTAATATTTTCTTCTTCAACAGTAGGCTCCATGTACACTGCCTCTTCATGAGCTTCGTCTTGAGATGGTAACTTATCACTTTGACTTGATGTGGGATTTGAAACATCCCCTAATGAGCACCTACGTTTTGCTTCTTGAATACTTCCATGGGGTGCTTGTTCAACAACTATTGTGGAAATTGAAGGTCCCTCTAGTGAATGCTTCATTTTTTCTTGTGTTGGATTAATAGGATGAACCGTTGTATCCTCTATAATTGGATTTGGATTAGTTTCCAAATAAAGCCTCCAATTCATCATGTCTATTCTTTTCTTTTCTTTCTCTTCTTCGATGACTTCTTGAGGTCTCTTCGTCCTTGCTGATTTTCTTCCTCGGTTACGTACATTCCCCATCACCACAATGATCAATGTCAATATAGTTTGTTTTTG
Source organism: Pseudotsuga menziesii (assembly GCA_001517045.1). Lineage (NCBI taxonomy): Eukaryota > Viridiplantae > Streptophyta > Pinopsida > Pinales > Pinaceae > Pseudotsuga > Pseudotsuga menziesii. Next base: position 1,069 of record LPNX010503708.1, on the reverse strand, counting down.
TTGCTCCTCAATTACAAGCTTCCAAACCTTTAACTTGCTTTAATATAACTATTGATCCTTCAAGGTGCTTCAATCTTCCTTCTCAATTGTTCATATTTCCCATCAAAACAATAATGAATGGGAAAATTTACCTTTGGTTCTCTTGAATAATAAGCAAATGAAAGTTATATCCACCATCACCATGAAATGACATTGAATCTTGATATCTTATCCTGTGTGCTCCTCAACCATGGAATATGTCCTCAATGTTGCACCTGCATAACACTACAACAAAAACTGGATTTAGCCTCTCTTTTTGCATCCTTTTTTGCGTCTAGACCAACTTTCAGTGTATTTTTCTTCATTTTTTGGACAAAATGGTGCAATTTCACGGGTTGGTGCTATTTTAGGCATTTTTTGCGTCCTTTTTCTAAACCTAGCGCAAATTATGGCGTAACTTGCACCATGTTTTGCACCTGGTTATGTGCTAGGTTTTGCAGCAGGTTTTGCGATAGGTTTTGAGCCTAGTTTTGCACCTAATTTGTACATCTACTCTTGTTGCGCCCCCATTTACGCCCATGTTTTCCTCATCTTTTACACCCTTGTTTTCATCCACCTTTGCATCATTTTTTACACCCACTTTTGCATCCACTTCTGCTTCTTTTTTTGCATCCCTTCGTGTGCTAAGTTTTGCATCCAAGTTTACATCCTATTTTGAGTCTAGTTTTGCGTCTCGTTTTGTTTCAGCCATTTTTGCATCCACTTTTGCACCCACATTTTCATCCCTTTTTGCATCCCATTTTGTGTCCATGTTTATGTCTTTTTTTGCATCTACTATTGCATCCACTTTTGTCGCGTCCCAATTCACACCCATTTTGTGCTTACTTTTACACCCACTTTTGCTTCAACTTTTGCATCCATGTTTGCATCCAATTTGACATCAGTTATTGCATCCCTTTATGCATCCATTTTTGTATCCACTTTTGCATTAGGTTTTGTGTTGGGTGTTACGACTACTTTTGCATCTACTTTTGTTGCATCCACTTTCGCATCCAATTTTGTATCCAATTTTACATCCATGGTTGTATCC
>LPNX010503695.1:0-22512 GCA_001517045.1 Pseudotsuga menziesii | reverse complement strand
CGATCCGCAGTGTTAGAATTTAGTAAATTGTACAAATTCATTGCCAAAATTGCAATTTTTCATTGCCGGAGTGACACAACTAAAAATGACCAAACGTTATGCAGTCGTTTTTAGTCTAGATATCATGTGACCAAATTTGGTCATTTATCTTGGTCTTTTTTAGTTCATTTTTTATCTCGTTGCCAAAAGTGGTAATTTATCTTGGTCTTTTTTAGTTAGGTCACTTAAATTTATCAATTTTGGTCATTTATCCCTTAAAACAAATTGTGGTAACCAAAATTTATGGTCTTTTGGTCACTAATCTCTCATTTTGTACTAGTGGTTAGAGGGGGAGATTTTTTCCCATGTGGTTTTTTCCCCAACTCCTTGTATTGAGCAGTTACTTTACTTGCTGTAATGGGTGACCTATGGTCTTAGTTACCAGGGCCCACAAATTCTCCAAGTTAGGATTCATGGGGGGTGTTAGGATTATAATCCTCCCTTGTCCAATTTGTTTAATTATGTCTAAATCAGGAGTCCTCTTAGTCTATAATTAGTCACTAGCACCATTAAGTCCACTTGGCCTAATTGGGGAACATGTACCCATTACTAAAGTGTGGGGAACACTAATTGAGTCCAACTTCCTTTGATTGCACTTGCATGCATCAGTTTAGGAGCCTCCTAGATCAATCCCTAGAAATTAGGAGCCACTGGGAGTGCTGACACCAACCTCCATTAGTTGAGTTCAGTTGGTGACTAGTCAAGCTCAGTTAGGAGTCAGTTACATTCAGTTCTAGACTGTTACATTACGTTCTACTCAGTTAGTGCTAGATTTGCATGGCTACATGTAGGTGAGGCGCATTTACTCACCTACCTCAGTCAGTTAGACTAGTTAACACTGAATTAGACACTTGAGTTGGGATTTTGAACTCTAATAATGATTTAGACAAGGTCAGTTAACCATGCAGTCAAGTAGAGTAAAACCAATTCAAATTTCCTCACATGGATTCGAATTGTATGAGGATATTCAGCCATTGTACTCCATTGTAATTAATTATCTAATTACTTTTTATTAATGAAATCTTTCATAGTCGAAATTCATTTTTTCACTATTTCATTCTTCAATTTCTAAGTAAAATTGTATGATCTATCTTGTGAGTTGTGTGTCAGTACACAGATATATGTGTTCAATTTAATACAACTTTCCTTTGTTAAACCTGATCATCATATGACTCCTAGTCATTAGACTTCCTTGAATGTCACGCATGTTCTTGCAGTTCCTTCCCCTTCATCAACTATTTCTCTGAACTCTGAACATCATGACGAAGTTTAGTAGTTTTAAAACCAATAGCTTCTTGCCATCATGAGGAATCCTTGGGGGAATGTCTCAAGTCTATGGACATCATACTAGAGTTAAATCTCTAACTTCTGGTGTAAGGGGGAAACCCACAACCTCTAGACATCATGTTGGATAAAAAATGTCGATGAGCATAGTTCCTATTTTGTGTCAAGTTCGTTAAAAAATGAAACATGTCCCCATAAGCATAGTTATTTTCTGTTTCAAGATTGTGCAAAAATGAAACATGTCATTTTGAGTAGAGTTCCCTTTTCGTGTCAAGCTCGTTAACAAATGAAACAAATTCTTCCATTGTGTCAAGTCTCAATGTTTTGAACCTTCATTTCATCTTCCTATATCACTTGATCCTCTTTCTTCTGCTTTTTTTGGTGAACCTTTTCCTAGAAATAACCCAAAATTTAGTTAGAAAAGAGTAAGTAGACGAATTAAAGCTTGGGGGGCATGTATCCAAGCTATTTAGATTATGTTGGAGTTAAGCTACTTGATAGTTATAGTAGGGGAAAGTACCAACCAATGGACATCATGTTTGTGAAAAAACTCGTCAATTGGACTCATTTTGACCATACTTTATTTTTAGTTTCGAGCTCGCTAAACCATGAAACAACGTTTTGAGAATAGTTCCTATTTTGTGTCAAGCTTGTTAAAAAATGAAGCGAATACTCTGAGCATTCTTTCAACCGATCTTAGAGCTCGTTAAAATAAGTAAGACGGTGTTTAGCCTACTTTTCATTTTTCACGCTCTGGTTAAAACATGAAAACTGGTTTAAACTTTATCACTTTTTCGTGCTCTGGATTCAAACATGAAAAAGGTTCTGAGTGCCTTTTATACCTTCAGCGTGCTCATTAAAAAATCAGTGAAGAGGTATCGAGTATACTTTTACTATTTTTTCAGACTTGTTAAAAATGGATTATGAAAAAAAGAACACCTTTTATGAAGCTACCTTTAAGCTCTATTCGGGCTCCTAAAATACGAAAAGATCACCAAGCGAACTTGATGCTTTCACGCTTGTAAAATTATTTGAATGATCTTCTAGTCGATGATAGTTTGCCCCTTTTTTAGATCAAGTATACTCATTTACGAAAAAAATACACTTTAGTTTATCGCAACTAGAAGAGTTCTCCTCGAAATTATTTTATACTTTTTCGGCCCTCAGGGACTAAATCTACGAAAAATTCCACCCTAGAGTCTTCTTAGTCAATTCAGACTCTCTAAACATGAAACACCTACTGAGTTTTCTTTCATTGGACTCATAAAATCAAACGATGAAGGACCCTTTCTGGGAATGAAGCCCTCCTTTCTCAGGTTCATAAAATATGTGAGCATGGACTCATCACCTAATGAGATATAACAAGTGTTTGTTACCCTCTTTGAACTTGTTAAAATGAAAATAGGTACTCGTCAATCATGGTGGGGATAAGGGAATAGTTTGTGTTTCGTTGTAGTTACAGCATTACATAGTTACCCTTGAATATGGCACTCATATGCATATGAATTTAGTACTTGGGTAACCCATTTGTCTTCGAGTCTTGCTGATTCCAAGAGTCTTCTTGCTAGTTTGAGTTGTCCAAGAATGCTCCTAACATTAGTTGCATTGGGGGATTGGTATCATTATCATCAAGTCAGTACTGGAAAGTCATGCCATTACCATGTTCAAGAGAAATTTGGTCATTCGTTCACTATATCCAGTCATCTTTCCTTCTATCACGTTGGCCATCTTTGATTCATTCTCGTATATCACTCTGTTGTCCGGTTTACTCTAAAAGCATATGTGATCATGTTTTTTGTCGATGGTGGGGGAATCATCATGGCCTTCCTTCGACGAGTCTACTCCTATTGACTTCAACACATCATCCAGGAATTAGAATTAGAAACCAAGTTAAGTACCTTGAATCCTGTATGCCTCAATGGCAGGTTTCATCGCTTTCAATAGTAGGTTTTCATTAATGAACTCTAACTGAAAGATTCTATCGAGTGTTCAAATCCAAGTCCTTTATTAACACTTGGGAGAATGTACTGAGATACCTTGGGAATCATTGACATCAATGGTGATATCCCTTGCACTTGTTAACATTATATATCAATGACTGGTAATCAAGTGGTTTCTACCATGTTTGACTCCAAGGCATTGTAATAACATGGTTAGATTCGCATCGTCTCGGGTTCATCTTGTGTTAACATTATATATCAATGACTGGTAATCAAGTGGTTTCTACCATGTTTGACTCCAAGGCATTGTAATAACATGGTTAGATTCGTATCGTCTCGGGTTCATCTTGAATACCTTGGGTTAACTGATATTTTTCCCAAGTTGTGATGGAGTTTGTTTGAGGCATATTACATAGATCCACTTTGTAATAGTTGTGGCTGTGTTATCATCTGATCATAGATCTACGTTTGTGTCTAGTAGCCATGATTGTTTTCAGTCGGTCTCTACTACCATGGATTTGCAATGTATTGGTCGACAGCCATGTTATGATTCATGTGAGGCTTGATTCAGTGGTATTGCAGTAACTTCCAACCAACATCCTTGCCTTCGATTCTCACTTTACAAAGCATTTCACCTATTGCATTCCTCTAGCTTCATGCTTTGGGGGGCATTATGTTATACCAAAATCTCATCATCATGACCCATGTATTAACTTTGTGCATAAATACCTAAAGTTCCCTTAGCTAAAGTACACTGAGTTTGAAGTTGTCCCTAGCATTTATACATCCTTTAAGTAGGCTAGCGCACCTTACCTTCTTTGACAGAGCGCCTGACCCTAGGTGCCACAGATATAACCTTGATAGGGTGTGCCACTGACACACTTATCCCTCTTGCAACATGCGCCAACCCTCCTTTGGTGCCCTTAGCCTTCATTCAAGGTGCATAGGGGGTGATTAGAATGGATATTTGGAAGCTTCGAGTGATTTCTAGAAGCTTGGTGACATGGAGGGATCTCCCTAGTTACTAGGAGGGTTGGAATTCGCTTCCCTGTGTTAGATTTTTATCATTTAAACAATATGATCTTAGGATCTTATCTGAGAGAATAACATGCAAAGAAACCAATCAAAAGAGACAATAGACACAAAGATTTATCCTAGGGGAAACCATAAAGTAAAAACCCCGTAACTTCCTTAGAGATAGAATGAGCACCAATGGCAGTAGTAAAACCTGAAAATATAAATATGATCTCCAACAGCTGATCTCTCTCACTTGTGCCAGCACTTCCAATCTCACTCATGTGCTATAGCTGGGTATGTGTGTGTGTGTGATAAATAGAGAGGCTCACTTTCTATTTATACTCTTTCGTTCACTTAATATTTGACTCAGCTATGTAGGCTCGAGTAATCCTAACTCAGTTATGTAGGCTCGAGTAACCACAACTAGGGTACTAATGACCCGACTTATAACGGAGGGGACTTCCTCATGAATTTTAGTAATTCTCCCGATAGGAACATCGAGGTACAAATAAATACAAGTGATTCTCCCGATAGCAGCATCGAGGACCAATGAAATACAATATATACAAGTGAATACATTTTGAAGTTACAAATACATCAACACTCCCTCTTAACTAGGAAGGTATTCTCTTGACACAATTCATCAATACAAGTCTTCTTCTTTGGATCATCACTAAATCATCATCAAAGTTGGATCATCACTCGATCATCATCAAAGCTGGATCATCACTGGATCATCATCAAAGCTAGATCATCACTCGATCATCATCAAAGCTGGATCATCACTGGACCATCACTGGCTCATCATCATCATTGCTTCTGCTATCTCGATCAAATGGTGCTATCTCTCAATTCTTCTCGTCACTGGAAGTTTTACAGAACCATCCCTTTTTCATGCTGGTTGTAGGCCTAGCCTCCATGTAGGTTTTCCTCTACAGAGCCAGTCCTTTTTCATACTAGATGTAGGCCTCTATAGAGCCAGTCCTTTTTCATACTGGATGTACCTCCATAGCGCCATTCCTTTTTCATACTAGATGTGGGTCTCTACAGAGCCAACCCTTTTTCATACTGGATGTAGGCCACTACAGAGCCAACCCTTTTTCATGCTGGAGTACTTCCACAGAGCCAATCCTTTTTCATATTGGATGTGGGTCTCTAGAGATCCAATCCTTTTTCATGTAGGATGTAGGACACTACACAACCAACCCTTTTTCATGTAGGATGTACTTCCACAGAGCTAGTCCTTTTTCATACTGGATGTGGGCCTCTAGAGAGCTAGTCCTTTTTCATACTGGATGTAGGCCACTACAGAGCCAACCCTTTTTCATGTTGGATGTACTTCCACATAGCCATTACTTTTTCATACTAGATGTGGGTCTCTATAGAGCCAGTCCTTTTTCATACTGGATGTAGGCCACTGCACTTATATCTTACCATGGGAGTCCTCGCCTATCACCATGTCAAAACGACACAGCACTTACATCTGACCATGGGTGGCCCCACCTACCACCATGTCAGAAAGGCACAACACTTACATTTGAACATGGGAGGCCCTGCCTACCACCATGTCAGAAAGGCACATCACTTACATCTAACCATGGGAAGCCCCTCTTACCACCATGTCAGAAAGGCACAACACTTACATCTGACCATGGGAGGCCTCGCCTACCACCATGTCAGAAAGGCACATAGACTCATCACTTCCCCTTGGAAGGAACCTTGATTTGGAGAACAGCAAGCTTCTCCCTGAAGTACTCAAACTTCACTCTGACCATTTCTAGCATAGAAACACATCAAGGCTGGCTACGTCCAAGGATAACCTACGAGCTTCTCCAAGAATGATTACATCCGAGGACAACCTACATGACTGTTTATGTCTGAGAAACCTGTTGTCCACTGAATGCACACCAGTAGCTAAAAAAGGAAGAAAAGAAAAAGATGATACCAAGGATACAAGTCCACCTTCTTAACAACACGTTAACATACACCAAATATTTTGAAAACCATCACACAAAGATCAAATCAATAATCCTAGATTAATCTATCTAGTATCCATTTTAAAACGTCAATATATACTTAATTATCCCATGTATTAGTTAGCTCAATATGGTACAGGTATTCAATATAGCTCTTAAAGGATTCAAACAACTAATATGTTATATAGAAACCCCTTGAGGTAACAAAGGAAGGGATATCAAATTTAATTACCAGGTAAACTTTTGACAGAATCATATATATAATCATATAAATGTTATAGATAGATACTCTTTTGATACAAATGCTATTCTAATAAATTTTTATATTGCATCTAATTCAGTAAAGGTTTGTGTCAAAATTGAAGTTATAATATATTTAGTTTTTCTTTTTATTTGGATGTATGAATATTTTTTGAGAGTCATTCTCCCCCAATTTAAATCATAACAGAGGAAGGTATGTCAAATTTGATTACTAGGCCAACTCTTGTACAGGTTTATCAAACTCTACAAGTGGAGACTTCCATCAAATTCACGCAATCCAACATGGATAGAGATCTAAGTTGTCTACGTTTTCAATATGGGTCTTTTGCATGGTGATGCCTTGTCTCAACCACTCAACTATTACATCCAGATGTGGATATCTTAAGAAACCATAAATTCCCTATTGAAGTACTCATTTCTCACAAGTGGATCCAACCGCTATGACAAAAAGAGAACTACAGACACATGCACACTTAGAATATAATAACATTTTAACTTTTTTGCAATTACAACCTTTTTCGTTGAATTTCATTTCCCACACATTCAAATGAAAATCGATACGAATCAAGTGACTTAGGGACAGATGAGGATTAAATCATAGATGCAAACATAGAATGATTGGAGTAGATAGGCAGTAAGGAAAATAGCCAAATTAATGCTTAAATAAACAAGGAACAAAAAGCAACATTCATAGGAACTGAAACATGTTTTTGCATTTAAGAGACAGAACCTTATACAAACTATCTCTAAAACACAGTTGAATTATGTATATATGCACAGGATAACAGAATAGTAGGCTCTCACATGGCAAAGGTATGAGAGATCCCCCAGGTTGCAAACAGAAGAGAAAAACAAAACCAGTTGAAGGAAAGAACAGTTGAGATGATGATAGAGGCAGTAGAAAGAAAGAATAGGAAAGCACAAAATAAACATCGGAATCAAAAGGGTGAGGCAGATTACAAGGAACAGGATTTCATACAGAAGGGAATAGAAAACTGAAACTCTCATGGGAGAAGAAAACTCTCGGCAACAAGAGCAATAGGAGAATACATTCATCCATTTAGGACAAGTAAAAATTATTACATCATTGAATATACTAGTCCTAAACATGGAGACAAATAAAGTAATAGAAAGGCAAATAAGATGTCAGATGTTGAGAAATTACAACAGAAATTTAGAGAAGGTGTTTGGGAATGACATCAGCATGGTTCATGGGGATGAGAAATTTAGTGAAAAATAAAGTGAATGCTTTACAAAGGTACAAGTGAGGAATGGTGAGAGGTTTCCATTATTCCCTTATTCCTAGGAGCTTCGAATATGTAATACAACATTCCAAAACTCTCAAGAGTGACTCATAGAACATCAGTAGTGACATATTTGTTGTAGTATGCAACACTTAAGAGGCAGGATTGCTAAACAAAAGAAACAAGTGCAGATGGGTCCTTCGTAGAATTAACATAACAAACAGAATATCCATGGTATAATTTCAAGCATTAAGCTGTCTTTTGCCGAAATATATAAAAAACAGAACACATTTATGAAAACAAAGTATCATCCTTGTTTCAGGAAAAATCAATGTAAATTTTTTCGACACACATGCTATAATATAATCTCTCTTTCTAACCAGAAAGAAAGATTAAAAACCTGGACTAAATTCATCCAAATAAGACAATTTGAAATGAATTCCAATGCCGAAGATAGATGTATACATGAATGTATTATGCATTTGTACACTTGACTTAAGGGATCACTGAGGGGAGAAAAGATATAAGCATCAAATCCTCGTCAAGTATATAAAATGTACATATGAATCAAAGTTCTAACAAGAAAGAGGACATACTTGAGCTACAAAGCCTTTAATTATCCGATGAAAAATGGATCCTTTGTAATGCAGGGGCTTTTTTGTTGTTCGGCCAACACCTTTCTCTCATTTTTGTAATGGTACACATATACCTACACAAGAAAAAAGACAAAATCAGAGCTTCAATATCAAGAAACAAAGAAAAGATAGCTTTCCTAGCACAAATCAAAATGATAAATAGCATAGAAAAACACATACAGGTGAAAAGTAGTGATCTAGTGAATTAATGTTGTTTTCTCTGTTGATGAAACTACTATGACTATTTTTTAGTAAATTGGATTTGTTTGGATCAAAAGCTATTAGATATTTGTCTTCATAATCAAAAACATGTTTTAAGCACAGTTCTGACCTCAAAGAAAATGTTGTGGCCTTGGAGTATGGATCTCTATTTTGTTCTTCTCTCTAAATTTTTTGAGTTCAAGTGAAGTATCTTAGGTGCTTGCTTTGTTGATGCATTCTAGCTCGCTGGTATGGCTGAATGAGTGGATGGAATGGAGAGGTTGGGTGGATGGGCATGTGATGGGTAGGATGGAATTGTTGGGATATTTGGATGGATGGCTTGGAGAATGGGAAGGTTTTATTCCATTATGTATTGGATTTGATTCATTCACTTGTGCCACTACTAACCCTACTATGTTATCTTTAGACATAAACAAAATGCATTCATGACAAATGAACCTTTGCTTTTTCTGTGCCTGCAACAAGATCTAGGACTACTGGATGGCATTGATGCTGATGGGTAGGGTGCTCCTATAGAGGCCGCTTGTACTCATATGGCTTCATAAACAGAGAAAATTTCTTCTTTGCCTCCACTGATGCTGGGTCTCGAACTATACATTTGGATATGGGTCAACAGCTAAAACTGATGAAACTGTAGCTGCATCTGTAAATGGAACTGAATCTCCTCAATATATGTAATCCATGAAATACAACTCTACACTAAAAAACAATCTTCCACAAAGAAAGGCTAAATCCTACATAACCTTAAAAAATTGAACAGACTAAGTTGGTCCCTACAAAAGAGTTTTCTACGGCTCTTAAGTTGTGAAAGTGTTTTTTGAAGGTTGCGGATGTGGATAGGTGTTTTTTAGGAGTTAATATGATTAGAAGGTGTTTTACGTATTATGAATGTGACACAAGATCAAAAAATCAATCCACGTTGCAACGAGAGATTAAAAGATAAATTTAAATTCTAGACATCAATTAAGCATTCAGTGATAACAATTATATTAAGCCATAATTTTTGGCATAGAAGCTCTGGAGAATTTTCATTGTAACAATTTGCTTAAGGTTTAATAAAGTTTATGACTTTGGAGGTCAAAGTGGAAGATCTTTGTTGGCCATTATTCACCTTGTTAGGTGATACCTTTCTTTGCACCCTTCTTTCTTGATTCTTAAGCATTTGATTGTATAATTGTTGAAGGCTAACAATCTAGCACTATATTTTATAATCCATGCTTTTCTCTTGAAGTTGTGTTGCTTTTAGGTATTCTCCGATATACCGGGTCTCTTTTATGGTTGGCATTCATTCTGCAGGTTCCACAAGAAGTCATCCTCTTTCAAGAAGATTGAGAAGCACAATTTCTTTGCCTCATCCATCATCAAACAAAGAAATCTTTCCGGTCACTTTTTCTAGGTTTAATCTAAGTTTTTCTTCTCTCCATTATTTCCATGTATCTCATGTTTGTTTTGACCTGAGAAAGTAGCTTGGGATTTGATCCCAAGTGCCACATAATTTTGTGGCTACTTATCTTTCCCCATTAGCATCCTTGCGTGCATCTAGCTAGTATGGACGGTTTCGGGACTAGTGCTTTTAGTGGTCACCTTGTTCGGAGGTTGATCCCACCTTTTGTTTGTTATTGAGTGATTTCTTCCCCTTCTTCTAGGTTGGATTTGGCCTCCTTCCACCTTGTTGTGTGCTTGTTTTTCTTATTTTTGATCGCTGCCCTCTTTTTGCATTTTTATGACAGCCATGTTTCTCTTAGTTTGCTGCCCCGTTTTCACCATTTTTTACAGCTTTTTAATTGTCTAGTTCGCTGTCCTGTTTTTGCATTTTTATGACAGCCATATTCCTCTTCTTTCGCTGCCCCAATTTCTCTATTTTTTGCAGCTAATTGGTTGTCTAGTTCGTTGCCCTATTCTTCCCTTCTTTTGCTTTCAATTTCCTGTTTTTCTTGCTCCCTTTCTCCCCTCCTTTCTCCTTTGTTTCAGCCTTCTTTTGCCTCCTCTTTTTTTCTCTTTTCCATCTTCTTATTTTTCCCTTTTTTGCAAGTTTAAAGAAAGAGTTTTAAATAAAAAGTAAATCACTCTCCTTTTTACATAAGTTCAAAAAAGAAGTTTCTTGCTTTATTTCAAAATTCCTTTCAAAGGTTGAATTCCTAAAGGTACATTGTAAATCTTAATAACATTTATCTTTTGTTTGAGTGGGGTTTTTAAGTCCCCACTCTCAGCCTCCCCCATTTGCGGAGGTTTGTGGTGTTCTTATCTTCTTATGTGCTTAGATTAGATGTGCTTTTGCTTATAATACTTGCATTACTTATCTTAGAATACTAATTGTTAGATTAGCCCATTTGATTTATTAACTAAGTTGATTGCTTCATCTCTTAAATTTGTATCTTTCAATAAAGTAATTCAACTGTTTAAAGTATAAATCTCTTGGATCTCACCATAAGGTGGATCAAGAGTGGTGTTTGTCGAAGAGTTTGTTTAACCATCTTCACTTTACTTTCATGCATAATATTGTTTAATAAGTTAATCAATTAATCTCTAAAGTCTCTTGAACTTGCTGTAACACAAGTCAAGAGCACTCTCTATCGGAGAGCATCATTAGGTTTTCACATCCTTGCATTAGGCATTTAGATTAGATAAGACTCTTGAACCTTTGTCATAAGACAAGGTCAAGACCGCTCTTTGTCGGAGAGTTTAATTAATTGACTTAATAAAATCTTTCAACTCACATTCCCTCTAATTAATTTACTTCATTGACATCATTCACCTAGTATGCTCTGCCGACTTTCAAGATGGGCTCGTACTCAGAATGGTGAACGGACTTGCTAAGACCACAATAACAACATAATTAAAACTTTTACCCCATAACCAACACACCGGCGTTGTCTCGATAAAATACTCAGGTAGTGGGAAAATTCCAAGTGTGGGCGTCGAGCAACCCAATCTCGACACTCGCTCGTTAAGTTATTGAACACCTAGCTTGTGATTCCAGATAGGTCCATCACGTCTTCGAGCGGAGCCACTGAAAGTGTTTCCGGTTAGGATTCCCAGACACCTTAAGCAAGATCACCATTAAAATCCTGAAAACTTACCAAGAGCACTTGCACAATCTAACATTCATTGGTTTAAATTCCAGAATTGTGTTTATTTCTCTAACGCATTTTAGTTTCATTGACTCCAAAAGGCACTGGTCCTTGTTTTGTTTTGCATAATTACATGATCAATTGTCTATGGCTTAATATAATTGTTATCATTGAATGCTTAATTGATGTCTAGAATTTAAATTTATCTTTTAATCTCTCGTTCCAACGTGGATTGCTTTTTTGATCTTGTGTCACATTCATAATACGTAAAACACCTTCTAATCATATTAACTCCTAAAATACACGCATCCACATCCACAACCTTCAAAAAACACCTTAACAACTTAAGAGACGTAGAAAACTCTTTTGTAGGGACTACCCCCCTTGGATTCATTAGGAGTTAGCCTAAACGGAGGAGCTAGGAGTAGGTGACAATACCTAGCTCTGTGCTTGCCCCCAAGGCCACACCTCTCCCACTTTCCTAAGTGAGGAGACAACTTTCAATTGATTTCTGCTGCTGGTGTGCATTCGGCGAACAACACAACCTATGAGCTTCGCCAGGATTTTATGCTTAGACAACATGTCTCATCGGCTATGCTAGAACTCCCTCTTTCGAGAGATCTTGATCTGGATCACTTACTGGAGCTTCACTGCTCCTCTCTGCATCATACAAAAATTCAAGTCAGATCAATCAAATAAAATAAAAATTTTCAAAAGAAACATACTACCTCGCAAATATCCCAGCAAGTGGCAACATATTTTTCCTCAACTTTACTCAATGCCATGCAGGACTGCTTCCTGCTAAACCAAGAGATCACACCTGATCTCATACTAAAGTAGCACCTCGAAGTGCTCTTCCTATCAATGGCACTGCCTACCCAATACGAATCCACATAACCCTCCAGGTTAATCTTCTGATTCGTATCATATTTGAACCCATACTCAACTATACCCTTCAGGTACCTCACTGCATGCTTTGCAACCATCAGGTGAACATGTCTCAATGTGTTCACAGCAAAGCAAATATCTGGTCTCGTATTTGTCAATTACGTGAAGGAACAAATCATCTGATGATACATTGTGGTATTAACCGACTCTGATGAAGAAACACTCAATAGCTTTAGGTTCTATGCCATAGGTGTGGTTATGGCCTTGTAGTCCTCTTCGGGATCTCCACTGCATACTTCCCTTACCCCAGGGAGATTACATCTGCATTCTGCCACACCTCCATGCCTAGAAAGTAGTGCACCATATCCAAGTCCTTCATCTCGAACTCGAAAGCAAGTCTCCTTCTTGCAACTTTAATGAGTTCCACTTTTTATGTTAGGAACAAGTCATTGACATATAACAGGAGCATCACTGGTATTCCACCTTCAACCTTCAAGCAAAGGTTGGAATCCGCTTTACCCTTAGTGAATCCCAGAGCCATCAGTAAGCTGTCCATCCTGTCGTACCATGTCGAATCTCAGGATCCTCTATAGTCACTCCCTTTGAAGTGGAGCATCATTCTCCTTCTGCCTTTTGTACTCTATGCATTGACACATTCTGTACTAGGGTGACAAGTAGCTTCCTCTGCTACTAATATTCTATGTATCCATCTAGGGTCACTGGATACCAAGATCCTCTATCTTGAATCTTTTCAAAATTTCTTCTCACACCCATCTATGAGCTTATCATCCTCCATAGGCTTTCATCTTCAACCTTGTAGAAAAGTTTAAGATTTTCATCACTCTAATTGATCTTTAAGCTCCTCATGTATGTCTTATCCCATGGGTGCCTTCTGAGCTCGTACAAGTCCTTCTTTAATTTTCACACATGAGTCTTCCTGTCATGTGTTTTAACTTCCAATAGTTGCAAATGTATCTTCGTAGTGTATGCCTTATTTTTGTGAGAAGCCTCATGCTATGAATCTTGCCTTGTATCCCACGAACTTCTCTTTAGGTATCCATACTGCATCCTAGACATCATTCTTCTTGAACTGGTATTCTCCTTCCCTTTCTTCTTGGCTACTTATTCATATCTGGAAGAATCTGCATCAATGATGTCGCTCAACAGTGTCATATAACTAGAGTGTCTCTGAGGTCTCTTTCTTTATTTGAAAGTGTCATCATATTATTCTTCATCTTGGATTCTTTCTTGAATTGTCGTCACTTGTTCTTCAGAACAAGTCTCATCCTTCTTTTCTTGTAGGTGATTGTATGCAATATTTCCTAGAAGTCAAATGCATTAGTTGTATGGTTAGAAACATTTCATAAGGAATATTCATAATGGAAAATTCTTATGCATAAAGATATAATCATGCAACTATTTTTTGCCAATACAAAATTTATCCATATCTCACGGAAACTTTCTAGATGCCTTCTATCTCTACAAAGAAATCATTAAGATTGTGCACTAATCCAATATGTCAGCAAAGAGGTTTCATTCTAGATAAGTAGCAATGGAGAGTTGTATAGCACCATGAGCTACTTACCCATATTAATGCAAACATTCTATCATGCATAATACATCAACTGAATATAAACAAATGCATAGCAAAACAATATCATGAAATGACAATTGAATAGTTATCTTTTATTCGTTTCGTGGGTAGACTCCTTCTTGGGCCTTCTGCTTCATCATATTCTTCATTCATGACATCATCATTTCTTATCCAAATTCTAATATGGATAAGAGGTTCTTCAAGAATTGAGTTCTTCATATCCCTCATCGCTTGAGGGATCTTCTTTGAACCGTGAGATCTTCAGTTGCTCTCATCTTCTCTTTCTCTTATTATGAGTCAAGCTTCATCTTGTGTGTGCTCTTCCTAGAGTTTGCTAAAGGTAATCACTTCCTTTTGGCACACATTCCTATAATGAATGAATCCCTTGATCATGGGAGGCCATTCAATGTGGTTATCACAATTTATGTATTCTCTACTTCTTCATCCACTGCTTCAAGTTGTTCTTTGATTTGAGAGACCATTGTAAAGTATGAATGTATGGTCTCTGCATTCTGGATCTTCACATTCTTCAACTGGTTTCTCAAAGTCATCTTATGATTTATGTTCTTCCCTTCAAATAGCTTGGTCAAGGAATAAAACATCTCTTTAGGTGTCTTTAGGGAAGACACTTGTGGTATAAGGTGATCCTCTTGGCCTTGACCAAGTTCTTCTTGTGTAAGGATTTAGCCTCATCTCCCTCTGGAACTGGAACCTCTCCACTTATCTAGGTGTCCAATTCATTCCCTTCAAGAACCAGTGAGATCCTATACTTCCATGCTTGGAAATTTTCAGCTTCAATAGGATTGTCATCAAGCTAGTGTGATTAGTCATCTTGAAATGAAAACCTCAACTGTAAATAGCAAAATATTAGATCTTACCGATTTGAGGTGTTCGTCCTGGTTTCGGAGTTGGCTGATCTAGGGTTTGTCAGAGAAACCCTAATTTTCAAAACTTGGAATTTAAAACTTTTGATTAGATAGAAATATAGACATATTCAAGGCAAGCTGTCCAATGTACTCCTTTTCTGAAAACGGTGGAGTGAAACTCCCGGGACAGGAAGCCCTAGTTTTCCAATTTCTTTTGCAGAAATTCCTGATACTGTTTCTGCGGTATCTCCTAAATTAATGCTCCTCTATGTCTGAAATTTCATACTATGTTATCCTCATATTTCCTCTTTCCAACACCATGGGTTTTATCAGAATTTGTTTCACTAATTGGGATTTATGATAGTTTTCCCACGGTGGCGTAATTTAGGACTGTTCATCATAGCGAACTTGTACATACTTCCACGTGTCACTGTTTCACTTTTAGGGTCTGAAATGTTTACCATAGAAATTAAATTCTATTCCCTATCTGGAACATATTGAAAGATTTCATTTGGACCTTATTATACAAGATATAGCAATTCTCCCTAGGTGTCTTGTTTAAGGATGAATCCTGGAAGAGGTTGGAACCCTGATTTGGAGGAATCATATCTCCCAAAATATAGCGAATATAAGGCTGAAATTTTTACACATGATACATAAGGATTATATATTCGTCCCGTGGACATTTTGTCCCCTGGGACTTCTTCAATCCTGAGAAATAGTGTATGTACCAAAACTACCAGTTTTAGTATTTTAGGGTTTTCCAGGCCCGAGGTCAAACTTGACTTTCCTGGAGTTTTACTCAACCAAAAACCGTGACCTTGGTCTCTAAATTTTAATTTTGAGGAGGTAAATCCTATGCAAGGTTCACTCAAAAATTCCACTTCTATGAAAAGCCCTAATTTCCCCCAACAAAAACTGAAAATTCCTGAAATCAAATTCTGGTTCGATAGAAAGATGCGCCCTTCAAAGAGAGTTAGCCTAGCACCCTTTTGCTGATGGATTGTGGAGAGAGACCCAAAAAGTAAGAATCCGTAGCTTCTACAGTTTCACAGTGTCTTCTTCTCAGGTTAGCTCTGATACCATGTTAGATTTTTATCATTTAAACAATTTGATCTTAAGATCTTATCTGAGAGAATAACATGCACATCAATCAATACAAAGAGACAATAGACACAAAGATTTATCCTCGAGGAAAACATAAAGGAAAAACCCCGCAACTTCCTCAGAGATAGAATGAGAACCAATGGCAACAGTAAAACCCAAAAACATAAAGATGATCTCCAACAACTGATCTCTCTCACTTGTGCCAGCACTTCCTCTCTCACTCATGCGCTATAGCTGTGTGTGTGTGTGTGATAAATAGAGAGGCTCACTCTCTATTTATACTCTTTCGTTCACTTAATATTTGACTCAATTATGTAGGCTCGAGTAATCCTAACTTAGTTATGTATGCTCGAGTAACCACAACTAGGGTACTAATGACCCGAGTTACAACGAAGGGGAATTCCTCGTAACTTTTAGTAATTCTCCCGATAGGAACATCGAGGTACAAATAAATACAAGTGATTCTCTTGATAAAATCATCAGGGACCAATGAAATACAATATATACAAGTGAATACATTCTGAAGTTACATATACATAAACACCCTAACCTAATGGGAGGATCTCTTAGACCTCTCCCCTTAATCTTCAAACTACTCTATCCCTTTAACCTTATAAATATGAATCCTCTCTCCATGGTAAGAGAGGAAGGACTATAGTACTATTATGTTGGTGGTATTTCTTAGGTGATCGCTACTCATTCTTTGGGAGGAAAACCATCATTCTTTGGAGGCTTAGCTTGGATTGTTGGATGGAAGGTTGCAACATTGAGGCTTAGGTTGTGACATTCTTTCTCTATGTATTTCCCCTTATTACAGTAATACAAACTCTTTTCATAAATATTATTGTGTTGATAATGTTTAGAGATTTCTTCCTTAATTGCTAGCTTAGATCAATTCATATTTAGATATCCTGTTATTGTTTGCTTGCTTCCATTTTCTCTACAAGGTTTTGCAACTTGATATCTGAGAACTATGGAGCTTGGATAAACAAACATGAAAAGAATTTGTAGACCTCGGGTAAGTGATCTATCTATTTAACTTACATCTCTATTTATCTAGGAAAGTAGATTGTATTATGTACTTATTTGTTCTAGATCCACTTGGACTAAGGAGATATTGCTTGAGACCGCTTGGGTAGATTAATCCACAAACACCAACATATGGATCATTAATGATTCCTATAATAGTAAAAAGTTTCTAATTATCATCTTCAACATGAAGCAACAAAATAAACAAAGTTTAATCATAATTATTTTAGCAGCATAGAACATATAGAAGATCTAGCTATGAGCATTCTTGATGACAACATTGTCATTGTGAGTATTTTGGAGCGTGATGATTCATAGATACAACTTGGCTCTCCGATATTTGTGCCTTGGATCATTTTCTTTTGTGCGTGTTTGACAAATAAAATATTTTTTCTTAGAAAATAAATTAATGGAGTGGGTTGTTTTTGTTGCTTCCTACCTTCATTCACCAATTGAAATGGATAACTTGAGTATTGTTGATTTGGTCCTAAATAAGAAAGATGTTTAGAAGGCTTGACAGTTGATGGCAGTAGTGTATTCTCATAATATTTGGGCATGTTCAATATAGGAGTTTGAGAAAATTGAAGGTGATTCCATATTTGAGAGATCATATCCCTTGACAAGAATTTGTTATAATCAATATATTGGTTTAAATGTTTGGTTGAATTGCAACCATTGTTTATTGAATATAAATTGTTGTGCAATCCATGGAATATGCACTAATCTAATGCATCATGAAGGCTATTCACACACTTCTACTTATGCTTTGGCTTTTAAGTTTGAATCTTTGAAGAATAGTAAGGAGAACAAGCAATGTACGATGCAACAATTCATAGGTTATTTAAGGGCACCATTATACGTATTCAAGGCAGTTACAGTAGTGAATAACTATAAGATTTGCGGCATACACATGGCGTCTTGAAAACATGTTTTTGGGTGTCTTTGATCTCTTAAAAATTTAGTGCACTCTTGATGAAAGAAACATCATATTAATAGCCATGTAAAGTATTTCCCTTACCTCTGCTTATGTCAGCAAGTTTTTTTAGTGCAAGGACAAGCATTTGCACATCATCCTATAACCTAAAAAAAGAAAAAATATCAAAATGATCAATAGTTTAGGTAAACCAGAAATCGTTTCAAATCAAGCCATCTTTACTGCTTCATTGTTTGCTTCCAATGAACATTTTACCTTCACCCAAAGTTACAGGTTTTTATGATAGCAAGATTGATCTTCAGTAGAGGCATTCTTACTTACTTGATTGATATGGATTCTAATGCCACTATTTTGAAGTTGAGCTCATTAATTAGAATAACAGGTTGAGTCCATTTTTGGAGGGCAGAATATCAACAATCTCATCTCTCTTTAATCATTGGTAACAATAAAAGTATTTTTCTTTCACAAACAACAAGAGGCCACATGAAGAATTGGTCAAACACTTGGGTTGAAGTTGATTTTGATTGCATGTATACATGCTCTATCTTGAGTTTGGGGAAGAAGATAGAGGTTGTTGTACATCTCAAAAGTGGACAAACGGAATCAGGTTGTCAAAGAAAAGAAAATATTGGGACAATTAATTTATTCTCTTATGACATTATTTTTCCATATATAATGCAGAAATTTAAATAATGATATATCACAAACCATGAAGTGGATTCTCATGAGTTTTGGACAAGAAGTGCATAATATCAAGATGATCAAACCTGGTAAGTTTCAGCTCAATCCAATGCACAGTTTTTGCACGGGGGATTCAGTTTGTTGAGAAATATCTTATCACGTTCATTCATAAAAGGGGGTTTTAATTATGAAAAATAAGGTCAATATATTGTAGGTATTGGAGGGTGGGGAATAGGGTATGGTGGGTTTATAGGTATTGGGGGGTATAAAAAGGGGTTTCTAGTAAAATTAAGGAATATATTGTAAAATGGGGGTTTTTTAATTGGTAATATGTATTGGGAGGGGGACTCAACAAAATGATTTTTGCAGCTAATTATCAATATGTAGTGAAATTAGGGGTATTCATTAATATTCCATGAATGAAGGAGTTGTGACATGGTTTCACTAAGTGAATGCCCCGTGGGTTTTCTAGAAAATGACCATCATCACCTACAACCATTTTTCCTATATCTTGAGATTTGTGCATCAGATGGATTTATTTGGTGAGAAGCAACATTGTGGTAAGAGGAATATGCTCACTAATTTTTAGAAAAAAATGGTTTACAGATTTTAAAAAAATGGCCATAATAACCTACAGATAATTTGCATTTTTCTCTAAATCTATGATGTGGGTATCTTTGATTTTTGGTGTGGAGATGAATTGGACTAGTCAAAACTTGCATGAAAAATTTCATCCAAACCCAGATTGTATCTGTGATAAATTTGTTCAGGAAGTTTGTTGAAACAACAACTAAAACACTTGTAATTTTATTTTATTTTATTTTATTTTATAGATGAAGGTAAATACCGATCAAAAGACAATAACAATGGGAATTATTTTAAATTACCATCAAGTTAGACATTTCATGGTCTAGATAAAAAAGACAAAAATATAAAAACAATTACGTATTCATTTTTGAATTATCTACAATCTTGTACAAACATTAGACATTGGTTAAAACATTTGAATTTCTAAGATGATAGTGAGGAAAACTTATTTAAATTGTAATCAAATTGAACATTTAATGGTTGATATGAAAGACAAAAATAACTGTTTTTTTTATAATATTTGTTTTTGTTTTAGTAGTTAATTATTGGCTATATATAGTAAATGATGATTTTTTGAAATTTTCATATAATAATAATAACTATCCTTGAGTATTAATGAATGTGTCGTATTTATTTTCCTTAAGATATAAAACATGCCTTAAATAAATCATTCATTATATCTTATATGAATGGAATCTTGTTATATGCAATTTATAAAAAGTCAATATAAAACAATTCCTTTTTAAGAAATCTAAACATGGATATCGTTACAAAAGTTTATTTTACACACCCACAAGTTTGAAAATTATTTGAACAACGAGCCTTAGTATTTTTGAAGTTGGTTTATGGACATTTGTATTAAAAAAAAGAATGATGTTGTATTAATTTTTACTTGATAAAAATGGATTGAAATAGAGCATTTTGAATTCATTTTAATACAAATTAATTATGACACCATACTAATAAAGGGTTATGCTGGTGTTGGGATACATATATATATTGTGGTTTCAATGCATTTTTTAACTTTAATCTAGCTTATTGATCATTCAAGCCTCGTGAATTTAAGTACCAAGAAATAATGGATTCCAAAGTGTATATATTATGCAATTATTTCAACCAATATGGATGATAAAGTGTGATAGAATGGAACTTCTTTTGGATGAAAAATTAGCATTTTAACTACACATTATACTGGTTAACAAAAAAATTATGGGCATGGAACCAAAATCTTTATTCAGTTGTGGTTCAATTTTACAATAAGAGAAGATGAATGCCTTCATATTTCATGGTGAAGATAGGATTTTACCCTAGTCTTCAAATTTTCGTCTGCCTTCATCATTTTGAGATTATCTTAGACTCTAGGTTGAAGAGAATTTTATTTAAAAATTGTCTTGAACTCTAAGTTAAAAAGAATTTTAATATATAGGTATTCTTATCTTTGCTTACTCTATTTCATTATAATTATTTCATTATTTCATAATTGTTGAAAAAATGGATCAACTCAAAAATTAGTTTGAAACCCTAAGTCTTTTCATAAAACGTTGTTTATAAAATTATTCACTTCAACCATACAAGATATTGAAGAAAGCAAAGTCTTTTCATAAAAAGTTGGTTTATAAAAGTATTCACTTTAACCATACAAGATAGAGAAGGAAGCAAGGAGTAACATGTTTTAAGTTTGATTATTTCTTTGTGAAGAAAGGATACCATGATAATAATGTTTTTTGAAAGGATTTCATAAAGAAAGCTATTATATATCATTTCTTTTAGTTTTTTTATTGATTTTTAAAGTTAGTATAGAATATCATTTTTTTAGTTTTTTTATTGATCTTTAAAGTTAGTATAGAATATTTTTCTAGCTAGCTTTTTTTTCAATAACTTAATTTACAAATATTTAAATAAACACTTATCACTTGTTCTAAATTTTAAATATAAATACGATTTTAATAACTATATATAATAAAATAATGAATTGATATTTTAATATAATATTATGAATAATATTAATTATTAAAAAGAAAAAAAATTAATATAGATTTTTCAAAAAACATAATATAAGAAAATATATAAAATGTAAAAATAAAAACATAAAGAATACGAATTATATATGGATATGTGAAAGGGATAACATCATTTTGGATCATTACATAGCATTAATTAAAAGAAAAATAATTATATATATTATTAAGTTTTTTTTTATTTTATTAAATCAATCTTATCTATGAGGTTATAGATTTCATTAATTCCAGACAATTTATTTTTTGGTATAATGGATTGAAATACACAATTTATTGTTTTACATAAAAGGTTGGAGCCTTTAAGATTAGGATGCCCACATCATGTAGGGAATCTGTATACCCCAAAATATTGTTGTGGTATGTTTGGGGGCACCACCCAATGTTTAGCTCTCTTCCATGACATAAAGACAACAACCACTCCCCCAAATCCAATCCCCATTCCTATTGCCAATGCTATCAATGACATATGTTCATCCACTTGACTAAGCCATCCCACTCTTACATTACTACTCTTACTATGATTGTCACCTTTTGTCACTTGTCCTTCATTTTCAATGCATGAATCTAAAGGACAGCCCCATAAACACCTATTATTTTGAAATGAAGATGCATTGAAGGTGGAAATTTGCCTTCCACTTGGGATTTTTCCACATAGAATGTTTGATGAAACATTGAGAAATGCCAACTCATATAATTTAGAGAGCTCTTGAGGAATTGGCCCACTCAAATTATTTTTCGCCACGTCCAACTGCTCCAAAGTAGATATCCCACCAAGAGATGCAGGGATTCTACCTTCCAATTGATTCATAGACAAATTCAACAATCGCAACTTACTCATTCTCCCTATGCTTACAGGGATTTTTCCTGTAAGATTATTGTGAGACAAATCAAATATAGTGTTTGAAGCCAACAGATATGATAGATTATATGGTCTTCCTTTTATGAAAATTTCCATTTCAAAAGGCAACCTTTCAACATTTGACATATTTAGGAATCCAAAGAGCCTCTCAAGATGTGTTGGTATGCTTCCACTAAATTTGTTGTTGGATAAATCCAACAAATGCAACATGGTGAGATTTGTGATGCACTGGGGAATAGAACCATGAAAATTGTTGTAA
>LPNX010503678.1:294250-308661 GCA_001517045.1 Pseudotsuga menziesii | reverse complement strand
GCATCAACCATTTTTGAAACGGGGGTAAAAATAGCTACTAAAATTAAGAGAGAGAAAAACGAGAACTGTGTCGAGTTCTCGTTTCATAGTATAAGTGGTTTCATTTGGAGGTTGCCTCCTCAAAGAGACAAGTGAACGTTGCTTCTTATTCAGAATATCAATAAAGGTTTGCTTATTGTTGTTATTTCAATACTTTGGTTTTGTTTTAGTTGCTTTTGGTAGTTATATTTCTGTCCATATTGCTCTAAGATATTTTTCGACAAAGCCATCAAGTAAAGGCATCTTCCAATTGGGGATGGAAGCTCTTTCGGAATGGAAGGTAGAGACGAAGACAGAGTACTTAGAACCAAGTTTGTTGAGCACAGAGAGCACACGATGCTCGTCCTTCCTCTCTATTTTGCATTGCTTGCATTGTAGTGCGACTTGAATTTTATGAAAAACTGTTGGATAGTTTCGAAACTGCTCGGATGTAATGCTATTAGATCGTCCTCCAAGATGTGCCCTCGTAGCTCATCTTGTTTTCCAAACAAGAATTCGAGCTTCTCCCAAGCTTCTTTAGGAGTATTTAAGCCCTCAAGGTGAAAGAGGAGATCCCTGGATATGTGAGTGCAAAGGAAGCCAAATGCTTCATCCAACCGGTTCAAGAACTTATTTTTCTCAGTAGGATGATGAGGTTTTGTCTCTCTGCCCATAGTCATCCTATATAGGACAAGCTTGTGCAAGGAGACCTGCATATCTGCCCTCCAATCAACATAGTTGAAGGGTGTAAGGATATGGGGTAAGAAGGCTAATGAATCCATCAATTTTCCTTCCGAACACTCAATTCTTCAATCAAGCTACGCAGTACCTATGAGAAACACTACAAAATAAAAAAAATTCGCAATCATGTCAAAAATCAAGCCTTCCATCTCGACATGTACACTTTCTCAGGGTTCGTCACGCGTGCAAAGACTTCTCTGAATGAATACAGAGTTAGCAATGCACACTTTGCAGGACTTATGTGGAAACCTAGTTGCTTCTGGTGTACAATGGAGATTGGACAAACTTGTTGTATGCCTGAATAGGCTCTGATAGCATGTTTGAATTATTGTGCCATTGATCTTCAAGCAATGAGTGTAATTGAATTGTATTATTATGTGGTGGAAGAATGAAAAATACACATTGAACAAGACAAATTTCACAGAAAACGGATAGGAATTGATAAGTAAAATTACAGTATTATCTTCATTAATTCTAGTAGTATACATTGATTGTTACATCAAGGATAATTCGAATCATGTGGATAGGATTCAAATCTACCAACTCAAGACTGACTGACTGGCTAATTAGAAGTGTCTAAATCACTATCGGAGCTCACTAGTTTATCTCCAAATGTCTAATTTAGTCTCTCAATCAGTTAAACCAGTTAAACTAATGAGGCAGGTGAGAATAGGTGCCTAACCCCATGCAACCATAAAAGACTGGCGCTAACTGAACTGTAGGACATCTAACTGAATGTAATTGGAGCATAACTTAGCTTAACTAGTTACCAACTACCAACAACTGAATGAGGTTGATGGTGGCATTCCTAGTGGCTTGTAAATTGTAGGTATTGGTCTCAGAGGCACATAACTTGATGCATGAACATGCAGTCAGTTGTAGTTAACCTATTTATGTGTTCCCCACACTCTAGTGACTGGTACTGGTGGCACCAATAGCCCAAGTGGACCCAATGGTACTAGTGGACCCAATATTAATTAATGACTCATAAGCTAGGCAAATATAATCTAATAGACTAAGTATAGACAAGGGAGGATTATAAATACTAACAAAGTGTTGATCATTATGTTAAGCGGAGCTTGACTGATATTGATTGTCAATGACAACCTTTGATAGTAATGTAAGTAATTAAATGCTTGAGATTTGTTTGAGTTGATGAGTTCATTTGACTAGAGTCATAAGGCCTTTTGAGGATGATTGATTTTGGCACTGACTCATATCTTCCAGGTTGGGGTCAGTTGGTTGAGGTCATGGATAATTTTAGGGGCTATATATAGCCCATTGGCTATATTAAGGGGGTTACCAAAATTTAGTGGGTTATTTTCTTATATGGAAAGGTTTTTTTTAGCTAAAATATTTTCTCCCAATATTTATTAGAAAAAAAATAAATCGAAAATGAATAGCCTCCTGTATATTAATGAGGAAAAAGAAAAAAAACTATTTTTTCCCTAGCACTCCAATCTATCTTTCACCCTTAGAGAAAATCTAGTGAAAACACTCTTTCGCCCCCAATTTTCAGTAATGGAGGATCCCGAGGGTTATTTCTCCCTTCATTTTCCTTGTAGTTTAGGCATGTGGTTGCATTTTCCTATATGGTTAGTCAATTCCATGTGATACCTTCTTTCATCTCTTGATTTCCAGTATTGAAGGGAAAATCAGGGGCTATTTTTTAATATTTAAAGACTACAGTGATTCACGGTTCACCCACATTGGATTGTGCTTACAGGGTGAAGGTTTTGGTTGATGTGATTCCACTTTTCATTCTTAGTTTTTTCGACATTTTAATCTTCACATAACATCTCCATTGTCGAAAGTTCAATTCTTGAAGGGGCATGCCGCACATGCAATTTATCAAAGAATACAAACGCACATCATGCTTTTCATCCAATAATTAACATGTTATGTTTTTTTTATCAAACCTTTTATTCTTTTTATCTATAGTTACAATAGAGTATTATATTGTAAATTTACCTTTATTATATGGTAAATTTACTTTTTATCATGGATGTTTTTTTATGCATGTTGAATTCTAGGGCACTCTTGATTCTTAGGGCTCATTCGATGTTATGAGGGTTTTATTCTATCATAGGATAATTGGTTCTGTGAAAGTGTTATAGAGCTCAAAAGATATGATTTATTTGATTCCTTGTCATGTTTAAACTATTGATTGACATTTATACGTTGTTAGTGGATGCTACTCTTGATGGAGTGACACCACATGGTTTTTATATATTCAAACTAAATTTGATCCAGTTGTTTAAAATGTGTTTTTATTAGGATCTTGCTCTACAATTATTATTGTATCCGAGGCGTTAATGAGAGTTTATATGTTCATATTTTATGTATGTTATTGTTGATGTTTTGGATGTTTCTAATATAAATGAATGCACACTGATTATAATGGCGGGGCTAGAGTGGAATGGTCATTTTTTTGGTTGTCTTCTTGTAGAGTCGTCCAACGCGTACTTGTAGATTCTTTTATTTGTATTGAGAAGTTTGTGTCTAGTATATTTTTTCATTTGTATTACAATGTTCGTCAATTTTATTTGTGACCTAAATTTTTTGGGTTTAGTACTTGTTTTATGATATTTTATTTTTTGTAGGGTCATTTAAAGGTAAAATGCTTTTTGGTGATTTGTTTTGATGTGTAATTGCTATCATCGTCCATAAATGGATCTAGTTATGTATGATAAATATATGATTTAGTTGGAACACAATGCTTCATTTTCATCATGATTGTATATAATATGTACAGTGCGTGTTTGACCTGAGATGTAGACATTATGCTATTTGATATCTAGTTTTTTGCATTCAATGAGGACGATAAAACAATTTTAGCACATTTTGCATGCTTTCAAAAATTTCAAGGACATGGATACAAGAACCTCCTTAGTTTATCTGAGAAAAAGTAGTCTTTAACAGAGACTAATTATATGTGTGATGATGCATTAGTGTTCTTTCTATTCTTGTTAGTGTATGTTCTTATTTCTAATAACCATTGCATGTTTCTAACTAACTCTAAAAATTCTAAATCAAATGACATTTGTATTTTGATTGTCAATAAAAGAAAGGAAAAAGTGACATTTGTATCTATAAACATATAAGCAAGTTATTTTTTTCTTAAAGGGTAGCTTAAAAATGAGAGATTTGGAAAATAAGCTAATTGGGAATTCATACACTATATTAAGGTTGTGGGTCTCAATAATACTCTATGTTGTAATAATGGTTTGTGGGTTCCATAATCACTTAACAACGTAAAGTGTTTAGTTCTATCTGTTTGTCGATATGTCAAGATTTGGGTCCCCACATGTTCATTGGATAATTAAGGGGCGAGATAAAAACTGTAGTCCACACTTTCCCTGAATCTAGCTAGTGTAGTTGTGTTTCAACAACACCTCTAGTTGTGAGTGACCCAATATTTCTTGTGGAATGTAAAAATAAATCCATCATCTCCTCATTCATGCATTTGTTCATTTGAGGGTCTAGGAGTTGAGAGTTTCGAGATCTTGAATATGCTCTTCTATTGCACTACCTTAATATGCATAATCAAAAGCTGAGTCTTCCTAGCAAAATATTCACCAAGACATTACAAGATTTTATAATTTGAAGAAATTTTTTCTAAGTTTTTATAATATTTTATAATTCAGTGAAATATTTGTCAAGATTTTACAATATCTTATAGTTTAGCGAAAGATTCGCCAATATTTTACAAGATTTTATAATAGAATGACAGATTAGCCAAACATTTATTTTTACATATTATATTATGGATAAAATAACCTTCATTTTTTCCTATATATTAGGGAGAATCACCCATTTATTATACATATAAATTCTGTGGGTGTTCTTAAAATGATCCCTGGTTGAGGTTTATCTTGTTGAACAAGTTGGTTGATTGTCAAGTCTTGTTTGACTGAGTTTGAGGTTAGTTGTGGTGTCATGATCAAATTGACTTGAATGTGATTGAAGACGTATGTTGACTGTTGCTTATTTGGTTGGTTGATTGAAACTGAGGTATTTAGTGTTAACTTAGTTCTGTTGAAAGAGTTTTGGTTGTGTTTCTTGAAGAATTGTGAATCTATTGTCCTAACCTTGTCTTAACCAATCAAGAAAGTCGATTACTCAATAATGCAATTGTGGTCTAGCAAGTGACAAGTTGATGTTTAGAATTCATGATAAGATCTGCATAGGTACATGATCAAGTTGACATATGCATATGATTGGTTTGACACATTTGAGCAAGTTATATGAGCAAATGATTTGACTCAGATTGACTAAGTTGTATGAGCAGTTGGTTTGACCCAGGTGGACTGGGTTTGGTGTGCACTTGGTTATAATCAGATTGATTGAGTCAGATGATGTGAGCAACAGACTGATTTGACATATTGTTTTGCACATATTGATTAGACATACTGTTTTGCACATGTTGTTGGTACAGGTGTGGTGCGGTGGTCAGTTTCAGAGAAGTGGTCAAATAATAAGCAGTGATCAATTGATGAGCAGTGGTCAATTGATGAGAAGTGATAGTGATGTGCAGTGTAGTACAGGTCTGCAGGATCAATGCGGTTGATGGTTCATTGGTTTCATATTCTTTCTTCATATTAGGGTGGTAGGACAGCGCAAGGAAATCTAGGTAGCTAGGGCTTCCTTCAGGTTGTAGCTTGTAAACCATGGAGTTGTTTCCTCTCCTCCAGTTGTAGTTGAAGAATACAAGTAATTGTAACAAGGGGGTCGTTCCATCCTTCTAGTTGTTGCTGGAAAACTATTATTATAAAGGATCCCGTGGTTTTTCCCCCAAGACTTGGGTTTCCACGTAAAACTCTTGTGTACCGTGTTTTGATGATACGATGATGAGCTATAATTGTTGATATAATGATAATAATGTACTCTGCATAATATTGAATAAGATGTTGATGATTATTAAAGTTGAAAAAGTAATAAAATCCATACGCATTGTTCACCCCCCTCTTAGTGTACTCGGTGTGTCCAACAATATCATCCTCTTTATCTTTTCCAAATTTCTCATATCCATTACCCTCTTCTACACTAACCTCTTCCTAATCCAAACGAACCTCTAGTACGTCTTTTAGAGTTCATGAAGTTGGGTTTCTTATTGATAATAAGATACATTTTTTTAACCTAAGCCAAATAAATTGAACATTGAGTTGGGCTTTGGTTCTATTTTTTTTTATTCTTAATTAAAATAAAATTTTAATATCACATTAGTAAAATTGGGCTTCTCAATTTTAGGTTCTATTTTTCTTCATTTATATTTTTAGCTACTTCAAAAATATCATTAACAACATACTCTAAAAGATCTAGATCATATATAAATGTCGAATTTCTTTCTTTCAGTTCCTAGGTTTTGACAAATCGAATCTTTCATGGTCTTCTCTCGCCTACCATCACTCTAAGAGAAGGTATGAATATGAAGATACTTTTAGGATATAATTAGTTTTGATATCATACTTTCTCCCCTTATTTTATATGGTGCTAACAATTGGCATTTGTATATGTCTGTGTATATAATTATTTACAAGTGGGTCTATAGATGGAATCAATAACTTTGGAGCTTATCCTTTAAGTAATGTATATTTTTTTCAAAATTGTATCATTGATAATCAAGGGGTCTATATGATAGACCATTTAGATGATGTTGTTTTTTAGTCTTGAAAATTCTTATAGGGTTTTAATATTCTTTGAAATTTCAGAGATTCAAGCTTTAGTATATTTTCTAGTCTTTTATACTTAATTGCATATGCCTATTTTTTTGAAATGATATGATCATATGTGACACGATCCATTTTAACAAATGAAGGTTTTTCCTGGAAGTTTGAAATTATATGGTAATTTCAAAGATTTTTTTAATGTCTTGTTTAGACTCATGAAGGCCTTATATGGAAGTTTGATAAATTGGTAGTTTTTTATCGATTACTAACAAAAGAAACAAATGTTCTGACTACGGGACCTGGAGCCCAAAATAAAACAATGATACTATTCTAAGCATTTCTAGATGTACCAATGTTTTATTATACAATCTTTTGCAATAAGCATCGAAAACGAATTGGTTTTCTTATGAAATTAATATTGGGAACAACTTCAATTTCATTGAGTATAAATTGTCAAATACCTAATCTTCATATAGATATTCATTTAAATAATTCTAATTTTAGTGAGCCTAATATTTGTGCAAGTCATTCCAACCTCGTGAAACTCTTACAATGCCTGGAAAAACCACATGTCAATGTTCTATTGTACAATCCTTTGCAATAAGGACTGACAATGATTTGGTTTTCTAATTAAATTTATCTTGGAAACAACTTCAATTTAATTGAGTCAAACATTGCAGATGGTTTTCAAATACCTAACCTTCAAATAGATATTTATTTTAAATAATTATAAGTATAGTAATGCCAATTTTTAGACATGCCATTTTATTCTTGTCAAACTCTTACATTGCCTTAAAAATCCACAAAGTTATAGCCACGTGTAAGTGTTTATATATATATATACACACACAACCACACTTTGCAAATTTTATTTTGATCACATGTTCCATAGATCACAATAAAATTAGCATGCACATTTGGAGTCTGAAGGAGATATTAAACCATAAACTTAAAAAGAACAACAATATTTTATTAACTCATAGGTTTCTTCATCCATTCACTTTACCCTTCTCAAAATTATTATTGCAAATGTATTTACTTATAAATAAATATCCCCTAAAATCATTATTGTATAGAAGTTGAGGTTTATTCCTTCTACACATTGAAATCTATTATTTAAGCATTTCCAGATTTGAAATAAATATTAGAATGGATGTTAGGC
This sequence comes from Pseudotsuga menziesii, assembly GCA_001517045.1. Classification (NCBI taxonomy): domain Eukaryota; kingdom Viridiplantae; phylum Streptophyta; class Pinopsida; order Pinales; family Pinaceae; genus Pseudotsuga; species Pseudotsuga menziesii. The sequence goes on along the minus strand of LPNX010503678.1, from coordinate 301,071 downwards.
TTCTTGTATTGCATTTCATGATACCAGCATAGATCCATCTAAAATTTGGATTTATTAAGAAAAAATTTACCCCTTGAGAAATTTGATCCATCTCAATGCTTGATAAATCTCAATTTTTAGATGGAACTATTTTAGTTTTAATTTTTTAAAAGTTTTTGTGGAAAATTATTCCAGCATTTATAAAAAATTATTTTAGTTTTTATGTAAAATTTAAAATTGTTTCAAGATAACACCTATCCAAATTAGATTGTGAAGCATCTCACCATGAAATTTGTGCAACATTCAATCCAAATCCGTCATACTTTTTGGCTAATACAATTGTTAATTAGAATTTGGAATAAATTATAATTCCTTTGGACACATTTACATAAAAATTACCCTTACTACCTTCTATGTGCTACATCTCATTAGACTAAGACCATTGGAGGAGAACCTCGCTATGTAAAAGGCTTCCCTAAGCTGCTACTTCTTAAAAGCTCATCACAGAAAATGAATCTACATGTTCCAGAATAGCCACTACCTTATCCTAAGATTCACATCACCATGGATATCTCCATGCTTTGTTAGAAAACCCATGGAAAACATTGGTTGAGCACCGGGGATGCCTTGAGGATTTAAAGGCAACAGATAATAAAGAAGGCAAAAATGGATAGGACGACAAAGATATAAAATGGGCGAGGTACTTGAAGTTGCTAGGGACGTAGTTACTGGATGTTCACATGTAGGATATTGATGTATCAGATCCTGTTCCTACATATGGTTGCTAGGCAAAGAAGCTCATGGAAGCCCTGGGGATTTTGTAGGGGAATAAATATAAATTCCGAGTTGGGCTTTAATTGAACATCATGTATAAAGTCTAGATCTATATATTTAGAGATCTATTGGGACCAGTTGTTTGAAGAGAGACCAGTTTTAAGATTTGCTCGCATTGCTAAAACAACTGTCATATTCTCTAGTTTATGATGTGGAAGTGGATGACATTCAATCCAACGACTCGAAATTAATCCTCTTGGTCATCCATATAGTTGTTAGTTGTTCATTATGTAGAGATGATGTATTCCCCAAATGTGGATTGGTATGTGTTGCTACCTTTATAGACACCTCAGGTCATGTTTCATAAATATTAAATCCATTGGGTATGTCTTTGGGGGAAAGTCTCAAGTTGAGTCACTGTCACTCAATACTTGACTCCTTCATTAGGCCAACTCCTAGTGAATCAAACGGGGGTGGTCTCTTAAAAATAACTAAGGCTAAATAACGTATACTATGAAATACAATCTAGAAGTCATGCTAAGCAAAAAATATTCAAAACCAATCTAATCTAGCAACATATGTTCTATTAACACATGGAAAATTCACATGTAAATAAGTACTTGAAATAAATGATTGAACCAAAACGTAGACTAGTGCCAAAGTAAGGTGAAAGCTGATGAGGAATGTCAGGTGGTGCTTTTGACAGTTTTAATTTATTAAGGTTAGTTATTTTATGGATTTGTTTGTGAACACACATGTGCATGTAGTTGCAGAAAGAAATCTGATCTAATGTGTTTGTCCCATTAAAATTTACCCTCCAAATGAGTACATAAAACAATGTTGGAGCTCCAATAGAGAGAAAACGAATCTCAATGAGCTCCCCTCTGACTTCACACACAAGCTTAATTTAATATCTCAAGTGAACAATAACAAATGATGGATTTCGTTATTACACTAGTAACTAAATGTCCCTTTTCTGATTGTAACCATGATTCAGGAAAGCTCGCAAGGGTCACAAGAGCATACTAGCAGACAAAAATTATGGATTCATTACTCTTAAGCAAAAATGAAATGACTAACTAACTACTCTAGGAAATTATATGTCTTTTGGTGCATTGTCCATTTTTATACATGGGTTAGTCAATGAAAAAAAAGAAAAAGAGAATCACATAAGAGACCTTGATCCCCCTGGGGTAATTGAGACTAGACACTAGGTAGACCACTGGTCTTCTTATGGTTTACAAATTTTATTAGGAATGTTTGTGGTCCTTTATAGAATTAGAACCAACAAACTTACAAGTTTTTGGAATTTTTTAAATGGAGAAAGGTAGGAAGATCTCGGGGGTGTCGGATCGTCCAAATCTTCAAAATTTGGGCAAAGTCTCCTCCTACTTGTTCATCAAAATAGAAAAAACAACCAACAAAGAAGCACTAGAAACCAAGGTTTAATCCAATAAAAGCTCTAAAAAGAGTCTTCACCTTTAGTACTAGAAATATCCTTGCAAAACTAACTAAAGGTTAGATATTAAGCAACTAGTTCTACTTCAAAAAAAAGGATGAAACTTTTGGGAGTATATAACTAGATATAACTGTGAAAAGGAACACAATGATAAATAACTTTGGATTTAATCTCGAGAATAAACTACTTAAACCTTGCATGCATAAAATAACCAAGAATAAATTTTTAGTTTTAATTGAAGGAGGGAGAAAAGAAAAAACTCAAGAACTCGGAATTCCAGAGTTATGGAGTTTGTTGGTGGAGAGAAAAGGGACTATGTCTTTCCAAGAATATTTAAGTGAGTGGGAGAATCAAACTAAATTGACCACTTCGTCAAACAAAAGCACACACATAGCTTAGAAAACTTGCAACCAAGCTATCAAACCTAGTATCAGCTACACAATAGAGTAAGATAGCATGCATATAAACTAATGAAACATGTACATCCTAGATCTCTACACATAAAAAGATAAGAGATTGAAAGCAGTAACCAATCTTACTTCTACCCTATTTATTGACAACAATTTTTCAAAGGCGAGATCAACAAGAAAAGCGACAAATAAAACTAAGCTACAGTAACCTCATGCACACATGGAAAATAACATCCACACACTTGTGCTCCACACCATTGACATTCAAATTTTTTTCTTCCAACATAAAATTGATACAATAGAAACACAATGCTCAATTAGAACTTCCAGAATCCAACCAACCGAAGAATGAGAGGGTCACACTGTTTAACCTGGCAAGGATGAAGCACTTGTCAAGGAAGGGTCGATTGCCACATGTTGAGCGAGTGGAGTGAGAGAGAGAGTTAACTATGAGAGAGTGGAGTTAACTGAGAGAGGTGGGTGACACCTCTTAACAGGTTGGTCGATACCACTCTCTCCATTTGAAACCTCTCTCTTGGGAAAAGCACCCCCCCCATGGAAAAATGCACCCCCCTCATATAGAATCTCAATCACATGTCGAGCAATGAGTTAACTAAGACTAAGTCACCATAAACTATCAATCAAGTTGCCACCACTGCAGAATACTGAAGACAAGTCAAAACATGTCCTTGACATGTTTCCTTGAGTTTTGGGATGCTAATTTTTCCCATTATTGGTCATTATTTTCCCTTTTTTGAGAGAAAATGAATTTAAGTGATTAAAAATCACAATTTTTACTCTCAAAAGGAATACATGGGTAAAGTTGGTAATCTAAGAAAGAAAACGAGCATGTCGAAGGCATATGATTCCTCCTAGTACCACTTTTTAAACTTATTCAACAATTACAATTAAAATATCTTGTTTTGCAAGAAATTTTTTAATTACTGAAAACATTTAAAAAATACTAAGGGGGACTTAACGCATGTCCATAAGACTCTAGGATAATGACTAGCATGGTAATATACATTAGAAACTAGGATTTAACAACCCACCAAGGCCTAACCACCATGACGATACTCTAGCTTTGGAGGATATTGAGTGGAAAAGCTAGAAAATTATAAGTCACTAAAAAGAAAAATATAATTAACTAGTAAAAAAACCTTCTAGAGTAATGTATTAGTGTTCAAGTATTAGGAGGTCAATCCTTTTACAAAATTCATCGTGCTAGTCCATTTTATTACAATCCCCCCATTGGGTTGTGGAACATGCGTGAAGAAAAAGGACTGCAATGGTCGACTGGACTTCTGAAATTTGAATTTGAATTAGTGATTGTTCAATATTTGGAGGCTCAACTACAAGTTAGTCCAAGTGCAACATGGGGAGTAACATTGGATCCATATGGGGACATGTGCTTGATCTAATATTAAGGAAATGAAAGTGTGCAAGAACTCCAGAATCTGTAATCTGCAAAGCATTGAACAAGTGTCTTGCCAATGCAATATCAATTACACATGTATATAAAATCACCAATGAAACATAAGTTGCACAAATAATATACAAGAAAGGAGATATACAAAAAACTAAAATGCAAGGAAAAGGGCTAGAAAGAGTTGTGTTACAATAAATGAAAGGAAAAGGGATAGAAAGAGTTGCGTTACAATGGATGTCCCTTACGGATAAGATGATAACATTAAAGAACAATTTGAGGAACTACCCATTCATGGGTAGAGTCAGCTTCTCTTCATCCAACTAGCTCAGGTAGAAAGAATTAGCTCTAGCCACTTCATGGATGATATGAGGCCCTGTCCATAAAATTTCCAAATTTCCATGTTTCCCTTGCTTCTCCTTTTGCCTTTCTCATAATGGTACTGTCACCTTTTTTAAAGGCCCTTTTCCTAGAATACTTATCAAAAGTCATTTTAACCTTTTGTTGATTCCTGATACTCTGTTGGAATATAATCCGTCAGGATTATACGTTATTGTACATAGTAGGAATATGAAGAGACTCTCGGATGTGTGATCCCAAGAGTCATTGTAAATGTATAAATAAAGGCATTCTATGGAGAAATAAAATGAATCGGGAGGTATTATCCAACAGTGGTATCAGAGCACCACCTGCCATAACTCCTGGCTGCATTTCAGTGCAGTCCTGGCATTCTGCCATATCTATTTCAGGCTGCCTGCCCGTCGTTAGTCTGCCTCTGTGTGCGTTTCTTCAGTTTGCAGATTGCATGCATTGAGTGGAGGTAAATATTGTTGCAAAAATATTTTGTGACCGTTCGATTACACAAACCCTAATTCCTGCCCTCCGTCTGTTCATCCTGTGAGCCGGAACGTTTTAGGTATTAAGTGTTCCTTCTCTATGTTTTTTTGAATTGATGCGTTCATCCTGCGAGCCTACTTGCTATATGTGTTATTCACTGGTGTATGAGAGCACCACTCTATTACACGTGCTCTGATTTGTTCTACCTTCCCACCGTCGGTTTGCATATAATGTTGTTGATCGTGTAAGATTTATTCTACCACCACCGTGCTCTGGTGTGAATTTGTCCTATATCCTGCACGCCATCATAATATGCAAACTCAGACCTGCATCAAATAATGGATGCGATTTCATATTATTTCTGCTGCGAGTTCTTTGAAGTTGAGACCACATCCTACGCTTCGGTGACTGAAGATCGTTGTTGATCGTGTAAGCTCGTGGAGGTCCTACGCTTCGGTGAGTGAAATCATTGTTGATCGTTTAAGATCGTTGTTGATCGTGTTAGCTGCATGGAGAAGAGACCATCGTTGAATGATATTGTGGTGTAATTCCCATTATCTATCTGCATGAAGCTCGGTGTGGCATGAATCACACGTTTTGAAAGTGGAGCTGTTGCGTTAAATGCATCGATGAAAGAGTTGAAGACATTTGTGAAGAATATCGTGGAGGTAAAGCGACTCTACCAGTGGGGAATACCGAGCGTTGAAAGTCTGGTAGCTAACCCTAATTTCAAGAAAATGCGACCTCTTTGTTAAAGATTGAAGACGTTTTTCGATTTGGTTGTTATAAGTCTGTGGAAACCCTAATTTTCTGTGGTTCATCCTTCCATTGTGGGCGTTCTCTCAATCTGGAAGCTACGACCTGCGACCTGCTCCTTTGTCCTTCCATTGTGGGCGTTCTCTCCTGTTTTCTATTCACAACTGAGAAGATTGTTGAAGTGTTGGTGTGGTACGTGTTGAAGACTGAATCTGTGATAAGCTGCTGCGTGCTTGACCATGCCTTTATGGATTGATCTACTTCCAAAGAACTTGATACGAGCTGCGACCACCATAGATTCATGAAGACACATTGGTGTTGAATGTTTGTTGAAGACCAGTTAGAAGACTGCTACGACCTCCAAGGTGACTGCTATTTAAGTTTGAAGTGCTGCATAATTGTGTATGGTCATTATGAAGTCTATGCACTTACCATATAAACTGTATTGTTGCAAAATTGTTTTAGTTTGATGTAAATACCATGGCAGCGACATATACCTGCATAGTAAAGAGAGCTCATTGAAGACATTGTTTCTAGTTAGTGCAACTGTAATTCTACATAGACTGTATTGTAAAAAGTAGCAGAGACTTAGACCTGCTTCTTTCATATAGCTGAGATCGTTGACTGGTGTTGTTCAAAACCCTATATTTTGTGACAGTTCACAAACAATGGTATTTCCTTTGGCGTATTACTGAGCAGTTCTTCTAGTGCTAAAAATTTGCTTATGAACTTATTGACAACATATTAAGATTGTAAATCACCTTGGCAGAGGCTGTAGACCTGCAAGGTTTTGTTTTTCTATTATCTCATTCTCTTTGTCATATTAAGTTCATTATTGTAAATTACACTAGCAGTTGTAGAAGATGCAATCTATAACATCTGTAGTTGGTGCCACTCTCTCTGGCAAAGATCATCCCAAAGGAGAAAGCAGCAAGAGAGGCAGAGGAAGAAGAAACTTCAGAGGTAGAGTAGGCAGAAACAACTCCAGCAAAAGATCAGATTTGTAGTTCAAGCGTTGTGGAAAGACTTAACACACATCAGATCAGTGTTGGGCTTCGTGGGACTCCATCAAAGACAGACATAACCAAAAGAAAGATGACAATAAAAACCAAGATGCTAGTAAATCTTCTGATTCTGCTCATTGTATTGCTGCACATTGTAATCTTGGAATTAATGATAT